>JAWWMW010001397.1:247083-259626 GCA_035048345.1 Echeveria elegans
CGTCACAAAATATTATTCTCATTTTCCTACTCTTTACACGTTTATTATATCTCCAAACTATATATCTCCCACTTATTGTGCCTTATAATTTTGCCTCACACAAAACTTACTCCCTCTATTCAGGAATGATCTTCCTGGTTAGGAGTTGGACACAATAATTAAGAAAGTGAGAAGAAAATGTGAGTGAGAGAGTGTATTGAGAGAAAAAAAAATGGTTGGATGAGTGAGAGAATAATGTAAAAGTATGAAAGTAAATAGTAATAAAGTAGAAAAGAGAATGTATGGAGAGATAAAAATAATAATTGTGTGAGTGAGAGAATAATGTAAAAGTAAAAAATGAATAGTGATAAAGCAAGAAAGAGAGTGTATTGAGAGAAAAAAGATGAGAAATCTATCCTAATAATAGAATATTATCGTCAACACACTGATAGCAACAGAAATTTTCATTGCTAAAAACTCTAATTTCGTTGCTAAAATAGTTAGAGAATAAGATAAAAAAATTAAATTTAAAAATTCACATATACAAATTAAAATTTTAAAATTGTGTTGAATACATTGGAAATTTGAGGAGAATTGAATGAAGACCTCAGAATAAAATATTTTAAAATCGAACAATATCGAGAAACGAACGGAGATATAAATAAAATCGTATGTTCATGTCGCAGTCCCATCGAAAAGATGGGCTTACCTCTAATAATTATTATAAAAAAACAGAAAGAATATGAGAGGACGTTCAAAAGAAAAGTAGAAAGATGAGGGAGTATAAAATATAAATAATCTGTACGTTCGAGGAAGTTAAGCGCCCAACGACAACGTTTCGTCTCGTCCCTAAGCCCATCGGCCCAATGAAGCCGGGCCCATTAGATAAACCCCAGTCGGCCAGTCCTCACCAGAACCCTCTTCCACATTTCAATATTCCAAATGGTTCAATGGATACGAGCCGCCGTCGCCGGCGTCCGAACGGGCCGCCGCGCCACCGAAACAACATCCGCCTTCCACACGATACAAGCGATCCCGAGGGAATTTTCCGGAAGCAGAGTATCGGCTAGGGATAGAGCTCAAGGCAGAATCCCAGCTGTTGTGTTCTCCGAGAGTTTTAATGTTGGAAGCGACGGTGTGGTTCGATCGGTGGAGAGAAAGAGGCTTTTGACGACGGAGAAGAAGCAGATTAGAGCGATTATGAAGGATGTGAAGAGTGATGAGTTTTTTTACTCAACTAGGTTTCCGTTGCAGATTAGGGCTGGTGCTGGATCGTCTGTATTGGTTGAATCTGGATACGTTATTCCCATGAAGGCACGGATGTTTTATTTTATTTTTGTATTTTAAGCTGAATGAATTAAGCTTGATTTTCTGTGGTTTGGTGATTTTGTGTGTAGATTCACAAGGACAAGGAGACTGGGAATATACTGAATTTGGTGTTTGCTTGGGCGGATGACGGTGCGCAAGTGAAGGTCGATGTGCCTGTGGTAATCAAAGGGGAAGATGCAAGTCCTGGACTTAAAAAAGGTTAGTCTTTCTTTGTAATAGGAGATTTGGTATCTTATTTCTATCTTGTTGTCTCCACGGCGATCATCATTTTGTTACATCTAATTGGTTTGCTTGGTTGCATTCGAGGTGATTGAAATGGTGAATGGTCAGACTTTTCATATGATATAAGTAGAATTTTAAGGATTTATAGATACCTAAGTGGTTGTTTTGAAACATGGTTTTATGATGCTAGGACCTTAAGTGCCATCATGTTACCGCTTGTCTGCCTGCCTTTTCTTTCTATTTTGTTCCAAAATTTCTCTCCAAATGTGACAAGTTTGCCAGTCTTAAGGTATGATCGTAGGTAGCTTGTTTTGTCCTTCATAAGTAAACTCTCTTAACCTTAGACTCTTGTTTCATGGTAGTTTATTCGTATACACTGCGATTTTTTTATTTTAAAGTTTCTAGTTTTACCTATGTTTGTGCTGTATTAATTGTCAAGTTGGAATACTCTTGTTTAAACTGAGCTACATGAAACCACGGTTCCTGATTATGGATGCCCTTATATGATATTAGAGTTATATTGTCTTCCGTGCATGCGATAGTGTAGAATTAGGAAATGGTCAAGCTAAACGAGACTTGATTTAGTATTGGTGATGATCTTTGTGGAAATTGCCCGTCTAGACTTTTATTCTTATCAGCTTGTGTATATAGTGCCCACTTTTTGTGTGATTAAATAAGATATATGTATGATGAATTTAATATGCAAAATGCACAATATCTGCGATATATGTGGTTGATTTTGAACCGGTGAGTGATGATAGTTCGACTGAATATTCAGTTATGGTGACTGACAAAACTAATTGGAACTATCGTTCTTTTTCAACAGGTGGATATTTGAACAAGATAAGACTTACACTCAAATACATCTGCCCTGCTGAACACATACCTTCAAAAATTGAAATCGACGTCAGTAATCTAGACATCGGTGACAAGATATTCATGCAAGATATCAAAGTCCCTCACCCCTCCTTGAAGCTTATCAGTCGAAACGAGGTTATGCCTGTTGTCAAAATCGTTCCAACCAAATCCGATAGCATCAAACCAGCTGAAGCCTCTAGTAAGTCCGAAGCCTCAAACCCGGCCAATCCGGGAACCAGTTTATAATCAGAGAACAACTTTCCAAACTTGATCAAAAGTGTAACCTCTGCATCAAAGTTGATGCTAGTTTGGTTTAATTTATATAACATTTTCCTTCAAAATCTTTATTATGATAATAAAAGCATATCTTAACGCGGTACGTTTTGAATTTTAATAGATAATTAACAGATTAATGTTAACCGCCACTTAACGTTAACGATGTAACACAGCTAAGACGACGAGGACGATCTCCAGCTCCATCGTCTTCCTCCTCCAACCACTTTTCTAGGGTTTCATTTTTTTTCTAAATTCCAGCAATGACTCCATCATCATCTTCGTTCTCCTCGTCATCGTCACGCATTTTCAACTCACAATCTAAAAACACAAACCATGCCGTGGTGGTCTAAAACCGCGATCCTCTCCTGCTCGCCTCCGTCCCTAATCTCCTCTTCCAAATCCATCCCACAACAGCAGCAGCAACGGGCGTCAGACGATAACAGAAATAGCAGCGCTGCGGTGGATTTGACGACGAGGCGATTGGAGAGGCAGAAGAAATTACGGCATCTACGTGAAGCTGATATTACCTGCGTCGTATCTGCGTCGACGGATACCGAAATAGTGCGTAATAATAATAGTAACAATTGTTTGTCGCCTTCACCTCCGACGTCGAATTCTAGAGCTTCTTCTGTTACGCCAGAGCCGCAGCCATTGCCGTTACCAGAGCTGTCGATGCTATTGAGGAGAGATGGATATGCAGTTGCTTCGTCTAAACGTGTTGTTTCGTCGAAAGAGCTGCCCAGCAAATTAACTGAAAGTGGGAGATTTAAAGATCTTAATATCGGAGGGTAAGTTTTAGAGTTTGTTTTATTTTGTTGATAGTGAAATGGTCGTGTTAACGAGCTGATATAGTTTAGAGTAGAGATTGATTGCGTTTTGTTTGTTAGAATCTGATATTATGACGATGGATTGGACAGCGACAATCTGAATGTTGAATTTGTTTATCTAGTGAGTGACTTTACATGTTACCTAATGCAGGTTCAATCAGGCTACTCGTACAGAATTTGGGAGATATTCAAGACAACCTAGCCGCAAGGCACCACAGAGTCTTAAATTTGTGGATGTGGAAACCAACAGATTCAGTCTTCGCTATAGGAGTGCTCCGTCCAGCCCGTATGCCCCATCTAGTCCATCTCGAAGTCCTTCGAAGAGAAGTACAGGGGAAACGTTATCATCTAACAATGTGAATAATCTGAAAAATCAGATATGGTCAGCCCCAGAGATGCCGTTTTCGGATGGATATACAGGGTTTACTTCTCCATCTTCTACGGAGCCAAATAAGTATAGTCCTGATAGCTCTTGCTTTCGTGGTGGTTACAATCATCACAGTTTAAATACAAGAAGTGCTCAACATGATAGCAGAAACTCAAGACGATCTGCATCTCCTTTGACTAAGAGGTTTATTGCTGATGCTTTAGTGTCACCTCAAGCGTTTAGTTACACCAATGTTTACCCACTACCTCTTCCTCCTGGAGCTTGTTCTCCGTCATCGACATTAGCTCCTCTGGCTGTTCCGTCATCTCCCTTGACTGCAGTAGCATCACCATCACCTGCACCAGCATCCCCCATACCTCAAGTCCCTACCAGGCCAGAGTTATTGTCCGCAAAAAATTGGCAGAAAGGAAAGCTTATTGGACGCGGTACCTTTGGCAGTGTATACGTGGCGACCAACCTGTATGTAGTATTTTTTTTGTAGTTTTGTCATCTGTTACAAGGCGTTTACTAGGTACCCATACCATGCACTACTTAAAATTATCGTTTTCCATTTGCAAACAGGCAAACTGGAGCTTTATGTGCTATGAAGGAGGTGGAATTGATCCATGATGATCCAAAATCTACAGAGTGCATGAAGCAGTTGGAGCAGGCAAGTTCTATCCTTCACCGCACTTCGAAAATTACTAGCAATGTTGATCAGTGCTTTGTTTTTCAATTTATTAACTGGTTAAGATTTATATTCAAAGTATGTTAGTTCCGTCGTAAATCAATTGTGCACATCAAACAGCTGTAATGTATATATCTATTTATTGATCGTGCTGAGTTTTTTACCATCCATCCCTTTATTTGGCTGCAGGAGATAAAACTGCTCAGTCAACTTCAACATCCAAATATTGTGCAATATTATGGTAGCCAAATCGTGAGTATCTATAATCGATACGCCTTCCTCTGCACAATATTATCTCACAAATGACAGATACTTACTCAACCATGCCCCGAACAGGTTGACGATAAACTATACATCTTTTTGGAATATGTCCATCCTGGTGCTATCAGTAAATACATCCGTGATCATGGTGGAGCTATTACTGAAGCTGTAATTCGGAATTTCACACGTCACATTCTTTCAGGGCTAGCATATTTGCATGGCCAGAAAACAGTACACAGGCACGAACTTCATATAGTTTATTTGATGATATTGTATCCCCACCTTTAGATGGAATTTGATTGGTTACAAAAGAATTGAAGTTCTCATTATGCTTGTAGATGAATTAAAGTTCTCAAATTTCAGTTCCTAAAAATAGACATTTTCATCTGCAGGGACATCAAAGGTGCTAATTTGCTTGTTGATTCAGCTGGAGTTGTTAAACTGGCAGATTTTGGCATGGCAAAGCATGTGAGTTTGTAACTGGGTACTTCTCCCTTTTCATGTAAACGATGTTTCAAGCGTCTTTTTTTTTTTCCCCTTCAGCTCACTGGACAAGCAGCTCATCTTTCATTGAAAGGAAGTCCTTACTGGATGGCCCCGGAGGTTTGTTGTTTTCTTTCACAAGAAATCTGATATAGTCTAGTGAATTTTCTGCTGTTAACAATTGCTCTTTATTACACAGCTTATGCAGGCGGTGATGCAGAAAGATATGAAACCTGATCTAGCTTGTGGGGTGGATATATGGAGCTTGGGCTGTACAATTATAGAAATGCTCAATGGGAAACCTCCGTGGAGTGAATATGAAGGGGTACGCACACAATAGGTTGCTATTCCATTTATCACAAAGCTATTGTTTTCTCAATGCTTACTCCGAGTGAGCTGTCTCTACTCGAGTAATGTTTTCTCGATGGAAAATTTCTAGTCATCTCTTTGGTTTTTACCTTTTGATCTTAACATTGTTACTTGTAGTATCGGCCTTGTCTATTATGCTAACTTAGCGTGTTGACTTGTCAGGAAGTATTTTACTGAGCTAGGACATCTTCTTCCCTTTTGTCTTGGTGCTGACATTAGCACTTGTTTTTTTTCTGTAATGCAGGCTGCAGCAATGTTTAAGGTCATGAGAGAATCCCCACGCATACCAGAATCACTGTCACCTGAAGGAAAGGATTTTCTGCAATGTTGCTTCCGCAGGAATCCTGCTGAAAGACCTACAGCAAATGCCCTTTTGGAACATCCATTTTTGAGAAACTCACAGCTTGACGTCCAATCTTGCATTAATGGGCTTAATGCAGTGAAGATCAAGGTATTTCAGCGAAAGGAAATTTTACCAGCCTTAGTGATTTGCTGAAAACTCTAAATATCTTAATCAGATATCCCTTTCAACAGGATAGAGTTTATAGGTCAGAAGCCTTGTGTAATTTCAAACAGGATCGGTTACTAGGTGCTTCATCCGGATCATAAGCAAAACCTGTAGAGAGGTAAAAGTACAGTTACTTATTTTCATGTCAATCTTATCTACGCTAGGCATGCGCATTTCACAGAAGTTTAAACTATAACATGTCAATCTTTGTGGATATTTAATTCCAGCTTGTTGAAAAGTTCCGTTAATATAAGGGAGCTGGCTTCGAGTAGCGCTCTGGCATGATGTTAGTCGCACCACCTTGTTATTTGCTGAGTTCCACTTTTGAAGACCATTCCTCCCTCTGGGCCCAGGTCAGCACTCACTCCATCTCGGAGGAATGAGCAAGTTTAAGTTGAGGGAGAATGCTGGAGATATTTTTTTGCAAGTTATAATGATTACACACGAATGACCTGCCGGAAGATGAAGATGATGGAATAATGTGTTGTAAGATCGGATGGTTAGGGGAAACCAACCAATTCTTCTTTTTCCAAAACCTCCTAAATTTCCTTGTTTTTGTCATTTCATTTTTCCAGGAAGAACAGAATTCGGATTCTGAATTGATAGGCATGGTACGGTAGTTTGGGCCATGTCCAAACATTCCAGCTCAGCGCAACACCAGATCAGAATCTATATTTATATTTATTAATTGTCAAATAAGTTTAAAGAGAAATCAAACCCAAAATCAGCTAATTTCTTAAAACTACTAATCAAATCAATTCAGAAATCAAAAGAGAACGGAATGGAGGCGCCGCAGAGTCCATCGATCGGGAAGGAGTTTCCAGAACCTGAACAAGACGAGAAAGACATGGTCATCGACGAATGGTGCTCAAACTCTTCGTTTCCCTTGCTTGTTTTTTTGTTGTTGTTTTGTTTCTGTTGGTTTGCTTAATTAATTACTACTCTTATGTTTTTTTTGCTCTTCTCGTCTAGTTGCTCTTGCTGCTACGATTGCTGGGCCATTTGCTTCGGCTTCATCTTCTGCTCCGACGATTAGTTTACGTTTACAATTACACATCCATCCACAACACAAATAACACAGCCACAGCTAGCTGATATGTTACTACTTTTCAAAATCAGTATGTCAGATACTATTCCGGATTAACCCAGTAATGTACTAGTAATTTTCTTTCGTTATGGTTTTAGTCGAGTTACAGGAACTGATGAACAAAGTTAGCATCAGAAACACTATGAATATTTTTTTTTTCTTTTGGTATCAATGGTTTTTGGCCACGAGAGGGATCGCGAATGTTCGGTTGCTCTGACCGATGATTGATGATTGTTTGCTTCATTATGTCTCCGTGATTGTAGGTTTTAGTATTCATGTTGTTCACCAGTAGTTGGTTTTCATTTCTATGAGTTTGTGCTGCCGTAAATGTGTTCCTCATTGCAGTCCATGTGTTGATTCGCTAATTTTTCAAACTTTAACAACTTCCATGTCGCTTTGACTAATCTTATAGTTTATGCCGATTTGCTGATTGACCTCACTCGTCTATCGCAGTTCAAGTTTTGTTGCTTGTGTACTGTATTTCACCTAGTCAAAAAAGTAGAGGAAAACTAGTCTAGAATACGTGGCGTTGCAGATTCAGATCCAGTGCTGCAAACAACGTCAAAAATAAATTTTATATTATCATATATAATATAACCTTTGAGTATATGGCTTTTGACAAATTTTGTGTTGCATTTAGTCCTAAAAAGTTTATAAAATGCAAGGAAACGATGTGAAAATCCAATCAACAGCAATACTAAAAAATGCCGTGTTGCAAACATATCAACCTCTCATTACAGGCATTAAGGTTTTTTGATTGTAGAAAACACGTTGATGCATTGTTCTTTAAATAGTTTAGTTCGAAATAATTTTGATGATATTACCATGGTGATTCAAATTGGTTGAATGCACAAGAGTCCATGTGTTGAAACAAAGCTAGCCTCCTAAAAGATCAAAATTGTTCATTAACAAAAAAGGATCAAAAGTGAGATGACAAATACATGTAAAAATGTTGATTACTCCGCTTAGATAATGAGAGGCACCTAAATGGACATAAAATTCATTATATAAATATGATAGAGTCATGGTTTGAATCCTGGACATCTGAAGAGTTTGTCTGACTTCTCAACCAATGAGCCACCACCCCATTGGTAATACTGACATGTCGAACACTAAAATAGATTCAAAACACATCTTAATTTTATAGAAAGAAGGAAAAAAAAAGGTCAATGCATTGATAAATCAGAATGAAGTGATAATGTTTGAGTCGAAATCAAGATTTAGGTCATTTCGCCCTTAAAATTGGACTTCATATGTATACAAACAAATTTTTCTTCAAAGAAAAAAAATGACAATATTTTCTCAATGGGGTAGGTTGTAAAGAGACTTTTTGATCTTCTAGGAAAAAAAAAGAAGATAGTGATCGATAAGGAAGAGGAACCAACATTTCAATAAAAATGACAGTGAATGTTTGCTGACTAAACTTTCCATTCTTGTTACCACTTTTCCTCATTGGCTGAAAATTAAAAAACAAAAAAAAAAAAGCATTTTCATTAAATTAAATTATCAAGAAACTGCTAAAGTTACCAACTTGTCACTCACACTACACACCAATTGCCTCCTCTCACCAGGCACTACTGACTCCACCACACCTCTGCCCTACTTGTAGTAGTCAACCAAACCACTCATCATCTAAACACTAAAAAGGCTTCATCTTTTTGTAAAATAGGATCTGGGTATTTGATTTCTGGCCATTTTTAGGTCTATTGCTGTTAAGGGTTGTTGGAGATGGTTAACCCTAGGTGCTATTTGGATATTAATATTGGTGGGGAGCTTGAAGGGAGGATAGTTGTGGAGCTTTATAGTGATGTTGTTCCTAAAACTGTTGAGAACTTTAGGGCTCTTTGTACTGGGGAGAAAGGCATTGGACCTCACACTGGTGTTCCTCTCCATTACAAGGTTTTGTTTTATGTCTATACTTTTTGGATTGTGATTTTCTGAAGATTATTTTGTTGTTGTTGTTTGTTTGATGCTTGAATATCCGACAGATTGGACTTTTTTACTTGTGAAAATATGTGATACATTGATATTGTTTTTAATCAAGTGGATATGTATGTGTTTCAGAGAGCTTGTTTTTCTTCTTCAGTTACGGAGTCTAATACTCTGTTGTTGTAGACCTTGTTAGCATGGTGGGTCTTCTCATGCTTTTAGGGGAGCTTTGTTTATTCATTAGGATTAGGGTACTTTTGTATTGGCATTCAAAATGGCAGTAACATGTATCCGCCAAAATTGTTTGCAAAAATGTGGATTTTCAGTGCATTCCTAATGGTGATCTTTGAATTGTAAGAAAATGTGAGTCCTGCGATAGATCCACGAATATGGCTTTAAGGAGTTGAGTGGCTGACGTTTTTTTAGTTTTCGATTGGCTTGTACTTGTAGCCATATGCTAATGATTGAACGCTGAAGATTAAACTTTTATGTTAATGACAGGGTGCGTGCTTTCATCGGGTTATAAAAGGCTCTACGCTACAAGGTGGAGATATATCTGCAAGAAATGGAACCGGCGGGGAATCAGTTTACGGCTTAACTTTTGATGATGAGAATTTTGAGTTGAAGCATGAAAGAAAAGGCATGTTGTCTATGGCCAACTCCGGTCCTAACACCAACGGATCACAATTCTTTATCACAACCACTCGTACTTCCCATTTAGATGGAAAACATGTCGTGTTTGGAAAGGTGATTAAGGGCTTGGGCATTATACGTTCCATTGAACATGTACCCTCGGGGGAAGGTGACTATCCTGCTGTTGATGTAATTATTGCAAACTGCGGGGAAATTCTCGAAGGCACAGATGACGGAACAATAGATTTCTTTAAAGATGGAGATACTTTTCCTGACTGGCCGGTTGACCTTGATGTCAAGCCAGATAGTATTTCGTGGTGGATGGAGGCTGTAGATTCCATCAAAGCTGTTGGTAATGATCAATTCAAGGTAATCAATGGCTGATTAAATAATGTTCTTATAAACTTAATGCTTAGGTTTAAAATTTTCTTCGCTCTTTTTTTTTTCACGTTGCAATTCTTTTATCTTTATGGTTTTATGCTGTTTGGATAGTTTTCAAGTAACATACGTTATTACAGAAACAAGGCTATAAGGTGGCACTTAGAAAGTATTGTAAAGCTTTACGATATTTGGATATATGCTGGGAGAAGGATGAAATTGATGCCGGTACGCCCTTTACTATGATGATTTTTTGCAGCTTCTCCTCAACTTTCTGATTATTATTCTCGTAACATTTATTGTTTAATTAAAACAACTAGAAGTTCACATGATTGAAATTTTTTAACTGTCTGGCTTGTTCTTTTTGTCGGCAGAAAAAAGTTCAGCTTTGAGGAAGAAAAAATCTCAAATATTTACCAACAGTTCTGTAAGTACTTAACAGTGACACCACTTTTAGTCTGCCTAAAATTCCTCTTGGATTTATTTGTGTCATTCAAGTTTTTTTATTTACTCAACGAAAAGCATACAACACTTACATGACGCTCCATGACTTGTAAACGCTGTGTGATTTTATACGATCAGTTTTTGGAGAATAAAGATTTCTTATCTAGTTGTGCTTCAGGCGTGTAAGCTAAAGCTAGGAGACATACAAGGAGCTTTGTTGGACACGGAATTCGCTATGCACGATGGTGAAGACAACGTCAAAGCTTTGTTTCGTCAAGGCCAGGTAGAGTTGACCATGTGTCAAAACACATTTCCCGTGCTTTCTAATCCCTTTTACTTTGGAATTTTTTCTTCCTCCGGATCTTCTAATTGATTAGTAAGGATCGCAACTTTCACGTTTTACTTTCAGAATGTGAGTTTATTTGAATGAAAAATCATCTCTGTCACGCATGGAGTATGTGCTGATTTGAATTTGGTTTCAGCACTTATATTATTACCATATACATTAACTTTTGGTGCAAGTTGTTCATAGCGCTTTTGTCGGTAATCTTTGTGTTCCTACTCATTGTCAGGCGTATATGGCGCTTAATGACATTGATGCTGCAGCTGAAAGCCTTAAGAAGGCACATGATGTAGAACCAAGTAACGGTAACCACATTTACATGTGCTTTTGGTTGTGTACGGTTGGGTATCTGTAGTTCTGTACTCATTTTGAACGAGTCATAAAAGCATATTACTTTTTCCGATTAAGTCATTTAACTCAGCTGTCTAGCTTTAAATTATTGATTGTTGTTTTTTCTGTTTTCGGTATCAGCTGGAATCAAAAAGGAGCTTGCTGCTGTAAGAAAAAAGGTAAAGTGTGAAGACCTTACAAATTTTCTCTGAATCTCGTGCCTCGTTGTCTGCGGTGGATTTTATTGATGTTCAACCGTTGGGTACAGATTGCTGAGAGACGCGATAAAGAGAAGAAAGCCTTTTCTAGAATGTTTAATTAGAACGTCATGAAAATGGTATACAAAAATTCTCCTAAAATTTCCAGCAGATATAACTAGTTCCTTTTTATATAACTGTACTGACTTCTTTTGAATGGAGGATGCTCTAGGAAAAAAAGAACAAGTCAAATAGTACCATCTGAAGCCTCCGTGGAAATGGAAGTAGACGTAAGAAAATACCCTTGGAGAATAATCAAATCGACGAGGTATATTCTTGTATATTCTGCAGTTAGGGTTCAATCTTTTCGCGTACGAGGCTGTATGTGAGTATGTCTACCTTCACCATCATTCGGTAAAAGTCTCTTAGGGCATAAATTCCTCATGGTATAGTATATAATGTCACAAAAGAAAGAAATATAACTTGTTGGATCAATTTTAGGAATGTACACCCAGTCTTATTACCAACTCGAACTGTTGGATATAATTATTTTCAAAATTAAAACATGGGAATATATACATGAAGATTAATAATAACAACTTACTTGAAAATCGAAGAGTCTTCTGCAATCTGCATGCATGTAGAAGTTCAATACTCGACGACACCCGATGATTGTGATGCTGTTAAATGCCAGAATGTTAAATTCACAAAACAAAAAAAATAGATACAAGACGTAATGGAGTAACCAATTTCAGAACCTTAGATATAATTTACGTGGGACGTTCTTCAATTCCAGATGAACTTTCTGTTTTTTATTTTATTTAAATTTTTAGGTTTGTATGCATATTTATTATTTATGGATGATTCGGGTATTATTTTTATCCTAAAACCCTAAACCCTAGATGAAATATATCGGAATGACTAAGGGTCTATTCTTTTGACATGAACTGAACTGAATAGAAAAATTAAAATTAATTAATTAATTACATTTACATATTATTTTTAATTTTAAAAAATAGTTTTGACAATAGTGAA
>JAWWMW010001397.1:283677-296299 GCA_035048345.1 Echeveria elegans
GACAATTCCTCCTGAAGCAATCTCTTTCAGGCCCTGCAAGTGGAGATGTCTCAGACGCTGATGTCATAGAGTCATTTCATCAATCTTGGTCAGGTAGCATGACTCAGTCCCTTGTTCTTCAATTTTCAAAAGATAAGTTGTTGAATGCACGAACTCCACTCATCACACATTCACCTTCACTGTTCCATGCATTGCATGCGTCCTTCCTAAAGGTGATGCTAATATCATAGTTGCATATTTGGCTGATGCTTAAAAGGTTAGCATTATGACCCTCAACTAGTCTGGCTGCTGTGATTTTTGGTAATCCAAGTACTTGCAGTGTCCCTTTAGCGACAATCTTGCCCTTCTCTCCACCTCCATAGGATACATATCCTTCCTTGACTGGGACAATGTCTGTTAGAATTCACGTTTACCGATCATGTGTTTGACACATAGCAGTGCTGAGGCATTCTCATGTACTCCAGCTGCCTTTTTCTGGGATAGTACACATAACAAGAGTTAAAATGATAAAAGTTTGGATCATAATTGTAATGCACCTCAGACGCATCCTGGTTCCGGTAGTACTAATGGTTAAGGTTCTTCATTCTGTGATATTGTCTAGCTGAGGTTCTGAAATTGACCCTTCTTAACTCAGCTTCTGTGTGAGCTCCAGTTCTTCCCTCACGTCTCCAATACTTTGTCAGGAAGAGCTTACATTTACGCATGATATGACCAGGTTTGTTGCGGTAGTCACATATACGTGTGTTCT
Organism: Echeveria elegans; assembly: GCA_035048345.1. NCBI lineage: Eukaryota > Viridiplantae > Streptophyta > Magnoliopsida > Saxifragales > Crassulaceae > Echeveria > Echeveria elegans. Next base: position 284,426 of record JAWWMW010001397.1, read on the forward strand.
TAGTCCATTCTGCAGATGTTCTTGAGCCTTAGTTTTCTTGCTATATAGTTTACAAAGGTAATAAAAATAAAAAAAACGAGTCAAAAAAAATCAATTTTTTTAATAAACTAATCAAAACCAATACCAAATATTCATATATTTTATGATATTTTTATATAATTATATGCAACATTCTGATAAAGCTTGAAAATATTAAATTAAATTATAAAATATTTATTTTCAAGGTATAATTTTTTTTATTTAAAGCAAGAATAAATGGATAACTTTTTAATTTTTCTGATGTTTTGAATATTTTTGAGTTTTTATAAAATTTTAAAAATTGTTTTGAACAAATAAACAATTACATTAAGTAGGGTATACTGCGAGCAAACAACCATCAAAGTTAGGATTATTTAGAAATAATTCAAAGTTGGGATTATTCCCAACAAATGGGTGAAAGTTGGAATTATTCCCAAGAAATTTTCCTTATAAGTATTCAAAAGTCAAAACTTTGAGATTTTCTCATTTATTCATGATGGATTCTAGTTAAAGTTGTTCTGTTGAAATTATAGATCGTTCAAACAGCATTGCGCTTGCAAATTACCAGGCTTCTGCTACGTCAACTAAATTAGCCATTGCCCTTATCGACAGCTTATTACCAGGCTTCTGCTACGTCAACCAAATTAGCCAGTGCCCATATCGTCAACTTATATTATTATTTATTAATATAAAATTGGTAAATGGTACTTGATTGTTTTACCATATTATAGTTTCTCTAAAATTTTGACTTTATACCAAGTCACAGTTTGCAGTAATGTATTAAGAGAAAAATCATTAATGATTACAATTTGGACATAACACAACTGGAAACTCTGTGAATTATGAATGATTTACTAAATGTGACAAACATGGTGCATGAAATTAAGGACCTCCATCCAATAGGTCCAGGAGTTTCTCCCTGTTCTTGCTACATTTGGGGTATACAGAGAATCCAATAATCATGGGTTTTTGATTGATCAGTACATTTTTGACTTAGCTAGTGCATGTTGAAGTTGGACACCATGTGGTTGTGTTCCAGGATTAGGGTATTTTCGGACATATGAAAGCCTTGTTTTTGAATGGTCTGCCCTAATCTTCAAGCCATTCCACAGTTGGAGTCTGGATGAATGGGCCAAGGAAGGCCGAGCTAGTGCATCTAAGTTGACATCTAACATGTTCATGGCGCCAAATGCCTGAGCTGAATAAGTGCTAGTATCAAATCAATCGATCAGAAAGAAAAATTGATGTTGAAGTTGACAAGGACGAATAAAAACAAAAAGGAGTTATGACTTTAAAGATACAAAACAAAATATAGTCCATAATATAGAACGAATCAATGACTATAAATGAGATATCAATTTAAAAGACTAAAGTTAATAAATAATAAGGATAATTTAAAAAAAATATCACTTCTATCGTATGGTGGTTTTCACAATGAGCGGCTCAAGTGTTCTTGAGGTCTGAGGCGAAATGATTTTTGGGTCTTTTAATGGGCATATTTTTTAATCTTCCTTTATTTCCTTAAAAGAAAATAAATAAGTTTTTTTTGAAAATCATTTTAGAGTAACTAAATAAACCTCAAGATTTTCTTTTGTGGCCCATTTAACGATTTGTTTGGAAAAGATTGTGACATGATACTGATATGTAAAAAATTGGGTTAAGCGATGGCCTAAGGTTGCCGCCTCTTTGCCTTAAATGTCCACCCGATCCTGTTTCCATTGACACACTCCTATGTTTCGACTTTCTTTTTATTGATGTTATTGATTCTGATGATGTTGATCATGAGTGCGGTAGGTCGTAGTCTAGCATTTTACAAGTTTATGTTGTCATGTTTTTGGTTATGTCATTCTCATTCTTTGGGGTAGGTTATGCATTTCAAGATAGTTAGATTACAGTCTTTTGCTTTGTTCAGGGACTGATATGGAATTATCTCATTCTTGTTAATTGGTAAGTAGTTGTTTGGATGTGTTCCCTCCTAATTCGATTAATCAAAAAATCTTCTCCATATCACTTCCATCTCCGTTTGCCTCCAATGACTGATTTCGAGCTCGACTGAATCTCAAACAGCTCCGGCGCGGCGATTGTGGCAAAATCGATATGGTATCAGAGTGAATGTAACCATCTTGCTTTTCTTTTTTCGCATCCTTGTTCGTCTTTGGTCGGTTGTTCTTGGTAAGATTTTTTTGATGGCGAGCAGCACTGTCGATTCAAACCCTTTTGATGTCGATCTGATTATTAATCGATTGAAGCGTGCAATGTTTGTCAATCCAAATGAGAACATATTTGCTTCTCTTATATCCGAACCATGAAAATTACATCGCATGGAGAAAAAAATATATATTGAGATGGTGTTGGATTTTGAACACAAGATGGGCTTTGTGTGGGTCGCTTCTAAACCTGAAGATGAGATACATCTATATGTAGTCGCGCCAGAGATTGTACACTATAAAAATTGTATTCAAGCTTGGATTAAACTGCAGAACAATTTGCTACCTCCAAGAAATCACTGCTTTGAAGCAAGGTGACACAAGCCATGAGACATATTAAGGGAGATTAAAGACTCTCTGGGATAGATGAGGAAGCATTGATAAATAACAAGCTCTATATTCTTGGCGTTGCGTGCAATTTAACAGGGTGCTTGAACGATAGGAACGCCTTACACAAAGTGATAAAGTTTCTCATAAGGTTGAATGAGGAGCACTCTCAAATCAGGAGCCAAATCTTGGCTATGGATACCTTTCCAATGATTGAGAAAATCTATTCTCTGGTGATACAAGATGGGACTCAGAGGGGCATTAGCAGACTTAACACTAATGATGCATCAACTATTTTTTGTTCCAAGGACAGGGAGAACCTTCAAGGTCCACACTATCAAGGCCATTAGTTAGCTGCAAAGTTCAATGGAAATGGAAATATTCAATAGAATCTCAAGTCACTTTCACCTATGACGATAACAACCCAGTTTGCTATTATTGTTTGTCCACAAGACACACTAGAGAGAAATGTTGGTAGTTACATGGGTACCCTTCGAATCACAAGTTTCACAAGGGATCTGGTTCGCCAAACAAGCACTCTAGAGGAGTCAAGGCCACTGCCAGACACCTTCGTGGAAGGCAAGGGCATACGCATAGTTGAGCCTGAAAGCTGAAACACCACCATTCAAAAACCATTTCAGACACAAATAGCATTGATTGTGGTTGTTTAGGATGCTCTACTTTGCCGACCACACTTCTCCAGTTAGTAATCCTCTAACAGTAATTCAAAACTAATCTGCAGCAGAAAATATACCTGACAGAGTAAACACATATTTATCTATCACCGGTACTGCCAATTAATAAGAAAAACAGATCACATTAAGCCAGCACAGAACAGATGTGTGTTTGCAAATCACTAAACATGAGTGTAAACAAGAAATCAAACAATGTTGACAGCTGCCTGTCACTCCAAAAGAAAACATAGTTGATAAGAACAGGAAACAGATAAAATAGTGGCTGTGCAGGCAGCAAGCTTAGTACTCCTCATCTTCACCTTCATCTCCCTCGCCAGACTCAGCACCAACCTCTTCATAATCTTTCTCCAAGGCAGCAAGATCCTCCCTTGCTTCAGAGAACTCTCCTTCTTCCATACCCTCACCCACATACCAGTGAACAAATGCCCTCTTGGCATACATGAGATCAAACTTGTGATCAATGCGAGAGAACACCTCTGCCACACTGGTCGAGTTTGATATCATGCACACAGCTCTCTGAACCTTGGCTAGATCACCTCCTGGGACAACAGTTGGTGGCTGGTAGTTAATACCACACTTGAAACCAGTTGGGCACCAATCAACAAACTGGATGGTCCTCTTGGTCTTGATGATGCCAACAGCAGCATTCACATCCTTAGGCACCACATCACCTCTGTACATCAGACAGCAAGCCATGTATTTTCCATGGCGAGGATCACATTTGGCCATCATAGACGAGGGCTCGAAGGCACTGTTGGTTATTTCAGCAACAGACAGCTGCTCATGGTAGGCCTTCTCAGCTGAAATCATGGTTGTTAAGGCGACAAGTCGAGTCGAGTCGCCAAGGAGTTTACTAGTCGAGTCGTCGCCTAGTCGTTGACTAGTCGACGCCTAGTCGTCCATATGTTATGTATATTGTATTATGCACCATATATGTATCAACACTTTATGTAGTGCCAGATTTCAAATTTCAACATAAATTAAATTTTCAGTATAATAAGTTCAACAAAAAAAAACAATTCAACCCAAATAAAATGTCACCGGAATTGAGCAGCAAAACTGAGGTTGAACAGATGAGGTTGCATTTGTAAAAAAGCAAAGAAAGATAAATTGATATTGAACAGCAAAGAATAATGAGGCGACGACAGTAAGATAAAACTAAAATTTGGACAACTTTCATCGGAATTGAGCAGCAAAACTGAAATTTGGACGAAGGCGAAGAACAACAAAGATTAATGAGGTTACCTCGTTTGATTGAAGAAGAATTTAGACGAAGGCAAAGAACAACAAAGAATAATGAGGTTACCTCGTTTGATTGAAGAAGAAAGTGGATGGAAAATTTGACGAAGACGTCGACGTAGCGAGGTTGACTCGTTCGATTTTGGGCAGAGGCGACAGAGGACGACAACAACGTCGACGGCTCGTTCGATTGAGCTCCGTCAACGACAGCGAAGGCGACGGCTTGTTTGATTTTGAGCTACGTCATTCCGGCGTTCTCGATTTTGCAATTCAGTTCCGTCGGTTTTTATTTTGCGCGTTATGAGTTAGCTAGGGCTTTTTTTGGTTAAACGCAAAATTACCCATCGAAACGGCGTCGCATTGAACACCAAACGACTTGCACGAAGTCGAGCCCTAAAGTCGAGCTTCCTCGAGCGCCTTGTCGACTAGTCGGCGACTAGTCGTGACTAGTCGCTCGACTTAACAACAATGGCTGAAATGACAGGCGCATAAGATGAAAGCATGAAGTGAATCCTTGGGTATGGAACCAAATTGGTCTGGAACTCGGTAACATCGACGTTCAAAGCTCCATCAAACCTCAAAGAGGCAGTAAGAGAAGATATCACCTGAACAATTCAGAGAAAAACCTTTATAAGAACTTTGAAATGAAGAAATTCAAACAATATAAGGCAATGAAGTAACATAAATAAATATGGTATACCTGAGAAACGAGACGGTTCAGATTGGTGTAAGTTGGGCGCTCAATGTCAAGGGATCGCCTGCAGATGTCATATATAGCTTCATTGTCGAGAAGTACAGACACATCAGTGTGCTCCAAAAGCGAGTGTGTAGACAGCACACTGTTGTAAGGCTCAACAACAGATGTTGACACCTGAGGTGATGGGTACACTGTGAAGCCAAGCTTGGACTTCTTTCCATAGTCCACAGAGAGTCGCTCCAACAAAAGGGAACCAAGACCTGAACCTGTTCCACCTCCAACAGCATTGAAAACCAAGAAACCCTGAAGACCAGTGCAGTTGTCAGCAAGCTTCCTGATGCGGTCAAGGCAAAGGTCTACAATTTCCTTCCCAACTGTTCAAAATAAAGAACATTAGTTAGAAACACCAAATCAGGATTGATAGCACATTAGCGGATAACAACATAAAATAAACTTACTGGTGTAGTGACCACGGGCGAAATTGTTAGCAGCATCTTCCTTTCCACTGATGAGCTGCTCAGGATGGAACAGCTGACGGTAAGCACCAGTTCTCACTTCATCAATAACTGTGGGCTCAAGGTCTACAAAAATGGCACGAGGAACATGCTTTCCAGCACCAGTCTCACTGAAGAAGGTATTGAAGGCATCATCTCCTCCTCCAACAGTCTTGTCACTGGGCATCTGGCCATCAGGCTACACAAACCCACAACAGTCAATCAGATAGCAACACATTAAACACAAGCATCAAATATCACCAAGATTCTTACAGTTCCATTTTCTGCACCAAAGTCTACGGTTATAAACTAGGCATCTTTACTCTTAAACATCTACAGTAGCTAATAAAAAAATACAAATCTCAGAATTCATAAAAAACACAAATATAAACTACAATTCCTAATTAGACAACAACAATCAACAGATCGGCATCCAACGCCTAAAAACTGTATTCAACTAATATAAATATCTACTTAATTGCTTCAGATTGAGTTAGATCTAATCAGCAAAAACACCAACATTCAACAGGCCTGCAATCAAAACTATACTGCATCGTAAATCCACAAACAATTACGTCGAATAATCAGATCCGAAACCTACACCTCCGCAACGATTCTAACAAATTCAGATCTACAAAAATAACATCAAACTGCATCCGATCCACGCAGTAAACTAACAAATCCCGAAGATAAACGCTGAGAAAAGGATGAAGTAGTACCTGAATGCCATGTTCAAGGCAGTAAAGCTCCCAGCACGAGTTTCCAACCTGAATACCAGCCTGGCCAATGTGGATCGAGATGCACTCCCTCATCTTCGGAACGAATTTGAGATCGAAAAGCGACGGAGGTTCGGGTCGGAGATGGGGAAGGAAGCGTTTATGAAGACACTTCCGGAAATGGAGATATTTAGGGTCTGAGATGAGGCGAGATGTTGATGGAGATATATATGCGAAGGTTTGGGAACTAACCCGGGTTAGAATTGGGTTAACTATGGTTAATGGACAGCGTGGAAATTCGATTTGCCAACTTGCAACGATGGTTAGATTTAGATCGGGTTTGATTATTATCCCGCTTTTTCAATTTGAACCGTTGTTGCGTTGTTGCTTCGTTTTCGAATTTAGGGGTTATCGGGCCCGATTGCTTTGGGTTGGTATCGCTGGGCAACATCTTGGACTTTTAGATGATAGAAAAACAAGAGATTATTAACTCATACTAAGGAAAACAGTTGTGCAAAATTCAATGAGACATGTAATGAAATAATATTAAATATCCATTTATATAACATCTATTCTTATAAAAGAATAGGAAACGTCCGTAAAACCAAACAAGAAAATTACATTGATACTCTTCATTAAACAAATAAAATAACTAAACTACTCATTACCCATTAATCTTTCTAAGCCCATACTTGAAGCCCCAAACTTCAAACATCATAAAATAATATGAAAAAAAATTAAAAATTAAAAATTACACATTAAAAATAAAAAAAAATCAAGTGGAAATACAGAAAAAATATAAGCAAAAATAAAACGTAAATTTTTAAAAAAATAAACATTAAAATAAAAAATTATGCAAAAAACATTTAGCACTTAGGGAGAATCGGATGAAAATACGGAAAAAATTCCCGTCGGGACGACGGGAGCGTAGCTAGTTTGTAATAATACAAAGTGCAAATAAAATAAACGGTTCGGCATAATATTTTATTTTATTATATAATCAGATTCGATTATATTCTTTATGCATGAGTCGCATATGAGACGGCGATCGATGGCGCCTGAAGCGGATGGAGGATCGTTTTGCATCTCCGGTTGATTCTGATCCGATGGATTCAAAATTCAGCTGTTACCCTCTCGAATTCTAATCGCCCTTGATGCATCTTCACCTTGAGTCAGGAATATGTCCTCTCGTTGAATCGATATATGAATAAATTTAAATTAATAATAAAAAAAAGGACTTCTAGCCCGGACGGTAATCACTCTGCCTATTTTTACTTTTCCTCGCAGATAAATATGTTTTTAAATTGTGGATGAAGTGTATAGCGAGGGCCAAGAGTGGCGCAAGCATCGAGTGGTTTTCTCACTTTCATTTATAATGTCTTAATAACCTTTTCACATGTCACAGTTGGAACTTCGATTGGGGACTTGGAGTTACATCCTATGCGGATTTTATTCAGAGAATGCACTTGCCCTTGCCCTTGCCCATGCAACTAAAGTATAAGAATGTCACCATGTGGTGAGGGAAAAGAAAATATCACAATTTACATGCTTGGTGAAAGTTTTTCAAGATAGTTATAAACTCGTTTCATATGCAGCCAAGTTGATCCTATAGTTAGTTGCATCATTTTTCCGGAGGAGCTGTTGGTGTTCTTTCAGCTCTAATAATGGTGGTTGAAATAAACAATGTAAAACAACAGGAGCACAAATGATACTGTGTCGGAACAGGTATACACTTTGGCAAGAATGTCCTGTAGCATTTTTTTTTCATGCGCACCGCTTGAATATTCCTCATGAATGCTTAGGCTCTGTTCTTTTGACATTAATTTAATTTCAGTTCAGTAGCTAAACATTCACTATTTTTTAAATTATTTTAAAAGTGTAATAAGACTTGAAACTATGAGACAATTTTAAGACGCATTCAATATTGTTAAAACTATTTTTTAAAATTAAAAATAATATGCAAATATAGTTAATTAATTAATTTTAAAATTTCTGTTCAGTTCAGTTCAGTGCAAAAGAACAGACCCTTAAGCTCATAATTTTTTTTTCCAATTCTATTCCCCTAATATTTAGTCCAAATTCAGTTGAGTGTGAAGTTCACTAAATAGTTATTGGATCCGGTCCGCAATAATTTCTATATAAATATTATATTGTACACATAACCTTGTAGGGCAACACATTCTAAATAAAATCCTCCTAGTTGTCGTGTGGAAGTAGATTGCAGGAGTCAACTGAACCACATTAAATTTTTGTGTCTTTTACGTTTCTGTAGTCGATCTTTGATTATATGTGTTGATTTTCACATGCCTCCGGATTTTATTCCCAACAAGTGGTATCAAGAGACACAACATACCATAAATCTGATCAGGAGAAAAATCAAGAGTCACATGCGTTCTTTAGAGAACCGTGTGCAACCGCCATCCAGCAGATCAGAGCCGTCGCGTTGCTGGAATTGACGTTGATCCGTTGTCCCCGCTACAGGAACTGAATCGAAGTCGTCAGAGCCGTGCAGATCCGAGAACGTCGTCCGAACGCTCAGATCCGAGTGCATCATCGTGAATCGCCCAGATCCGAGCCGTCGTATGACCAAAAATGATAGTGTCGTCCGATTGCTCGCCTCACTGAAGCAGATCAGTCCCGCCATCCAACCAGATCCGAGATTGGCTCACTGTTGACTGCTCGCCACGAGTCGAAGCTGTCTATTGTCTACATCGTCGTAGCGTCACCAGAGAGAGGCTGAGAAACGGGGTGAGGAAGTTGGGCCGTGAATGGGCCCTGGTTGTTTTTTTTTTGTGTGAGTGGAACGTAAGGTTGGTGTTGTTTAATTGTTTCTTGGTGGTGTAAATTTGTTGTCCCAGGTTATCTTCTTGGAAATTCGCCTAAACTTGAAATTAGGTGTACCAAGTATCTCGTTTAGTCAATGGCTGAAGACGGGAAGTTTCAATGAGAAATTCGATGGTACAGATTTCAGTTGGTGAAGAATGCAAATTGAGGATTTGCTGATTCAGAAAGATTTGGATATGGTATTGGGTGACAAGTCAAAAACGATGTCTGATACAGAATGGGCAAGTTTTGATCAAAAAGTAATGTTCGTGATTCGACTCTCGTTGACCAATAATGTTGCGTTCAACATTCTATAGGAGAAGACAACAAAGGGCATCATGAAAACATTGTCTAATATGTACGAGAAGTCATTTGCAGCAAATAAGATTTTCCTGGTTAGGGAGCTAGTGAACACAAAGATGAAATAAAGCAGTTCAATTACCGAGCATGTCAATAAATTGAATTCGATCTTAGCGACACTTGCGTCAGTGGGCATTAAGTTTGATGATGAAGTTCAAGTTCTACTACTGCTATCGTCATTGCCTGATAGTGCCCGAAACAAAGGTACGACTTGCAGACGATAAAACTCTTGATGTTACGGGTATGTATGACATAATGTGTTAAAGACGCCAGTCGGTCTCTGGACTTTGAAGGATGTCAGAGTTATTCCAAATTTGACGAAAAATATGATTTCCGTCAGACAATTGGATGCACAGGGACACATGGTGAAGTTTGAAAACGAGTATTGGAAGGTCTTGAACGGGAAATCTTGTTGTGGCCTGCAGAAGCAAGAGAGGTTCACTGTATATGGTCGGATTACTGTCTGAGGGAGTGATCGTCCCAGTTCAGAAGTTAAACAAAGTCTGGTTCACAGAATCTCGTGGGCAGAAAAGGGTTACCTTTGCAAGAGAAAAACCTAGAGCCACAGGTCAGATTCAGGATGAACGAGCGAGGAAAAGTTCAGATAGGTTAGTCAGAGGTATCTGTGGCAGTGGAGCACAGGTGGTGTTTCAGCCAAGATTCCTAAAAGACAGTTGGTTAGGAGAAACAATATTCCAGCTCTTGAAACATCTCCGAAATATTTCTTGCTAAGTTTTGAGATTGTTTGTTCTCAAGGTGTTTCAGGATCCGGCAAGACATGTTTGCAATGAGAACCGGTAGGGACCGTGGAGGACGAGTCAGTGGCAGACTCAGCCGTGATTGATGCGTTGAAACTCAGGAAAGTTTCAACGAAGTTTTCTAGATGATTAAGAAGGCTGGTGGCAACTAGAGGTGGTGGAACATGGAGTTCCGTTGACAGATTACAAGTTGAAGCACGAGTGAACAGTGTTTCATGACTTCAAGTGGAAGATTGTTTAGTGTGAAGCCTACAAAATAGTTACTGGGCCTGACCCGCAATAATCTCTATATAATATTGTACCAATAATCTTGTAGAACAATAAACCCTAAATAAAATCCTCCGAGTTGCCGTGTGGACGTATGTTGCAGAAGGCAACTGAACTACGTTAAATTCATGTGTCGTTTACATTTCTACCGTCAATGGTTGATTGTATGTGTTAATTTTCGTGTGAATGTAAGTTTTATTCCCAACAAATTCAACATTCCAATCGAATATTCTATTTTATCCAAGTGATGTAGCTCAAGAGTCAAATATTGTATGGATCCCAATGTGATTCATGCCAAGCAGAAGATATACAAACGACAGACCCTGCATTCATATTAGTCATACTGGTGTTTATCATCATAAAACATATACACAACGGTTAATGTACGATGGAGTGTATTTAAATATATATATATTAGCGTACCGCCCGTCGTCCCAATGTTTAATGGTCGGATTCATGTGTTATTTTAAATTTTTGTATTTTACGGGTGGCGAATTCAAAAATCCGTATTTTACTGGTGATTTTTGTTAATAAATCCTTAAAATTAATTTAACTTTCGTATCAAGCGCTTGAGCTAAATTAGTTAGAAAGCTAAAAATAATTTTTAGTTTTTATCATACCTTCATCTACTAAAACCTCAAAAAAGTCATAATTGAGTTTTTGGTGTAACCATTCGCTCAGCCATTAGAATTGCCTTAACATGCTGAATATGAATATGCACAAACTTGTTTTTGTCGGCATCAGAGGTTGCATTTTTCAGCTTTCCACCGAGTGCTTAACTTAAGCTAGTATCAGTTTTTGTCTGCAATATTCACATCAGGCATATATGAATTTGCTTTTTGGAGGTTGACATCGATACGCTATACAAATTGATCGGAAGTTTTGATCAACTAGTCATCATCGACCAAACGAGGATAAACCGAGTATCATTTGTTGCGAGGTGAGGCAAGTTGAGTAAGTAGCCTAGACGATATATATATATACAGCCATTCGAACAAAAAGAGGGTCGTTTGATAATCAGATGTGCAGCCAAAGGCCGTGTTACACTTCTACACGGATGGTCCCATGGTACCCATACCCATCCTGTTGTGGAAATCACAAGACATTTGATATATATTGTATCCGAAATAATTGGATCATATCCACTTGTATGTATATATCTATTATAATAAAAGAATAGAGTGTCCTGTTTCACCCATATAGCGACGAATCTTTCGTTTCTAAAATTGTAAAAATCGTCGCTAAAATCCATTTCAGGCCCAAAAGGCTTAGG
>JAWWMW010001397.1:296399-311382 GCA_035048345.1 Echeveria elegans
AATGCGTCTTAAGCTTGTCTCATAGTTTCAAGTCTTATTACACTTTTAAAATAATTTTAAAAATAGTGAATATTTAGCTACTGAACTGAAATTAAATAAATGTCAAATGAACAGAGCCTGAATACTCATTGGGGTAGGAGTGAAACTCTGTGATCCCCTGCTTAAATAAATAAATAAAGTCACTTCTGTTTCAGTTGAACACCTTCAGTGAAAGATACGGCATAGCTGAAACACCACCACTAAGTAGAGCATTTCAGGCACATCGCCAACCACAGAATCGATTTGAGGTTACTTGTAAGTAAATGGTCGACCGCATTTCAATCGATTTCAGGCACAGAGCCAACCACAGATCAGTAAACGATTGTCGACCGCATACAGCTATTAGTTTGTCAACCAAAACTCTCTAACAGTACTTCAATACCATTTTGCAGCACGTAAATGGTGCAGAAAACGAACCCACGCAAGCTGAAACAGATTCATTACAGAAACCACTTTACCAACCATAGAACAGATAACGTTCGCAAATCATTGAACATAATGTGCCAGCAAGTAATTAAACAAAGTTGACAACATGTCACTCAGAAAGACAACATAGTTTGATACGAACGGGAAACAGATAACATGGTGGCTGAGCAAGCAGCATGATTAGTATTCCTCATCTTCACCTTCATCGCCATCACCAGACTCAGCACCAACCTCTTCATAATCTTTCTCCAAAGCAGCAAGATCCTCTCTTGCTTCCGAGAATTCTCCTTCTTCCATACCCTCACCCACGTACCAGTGAACAAACGCCCTCTTTGCATACATGAGATCAAACTTGTGATCAATGCGAGAGAAGACCTCAGCAACACTGGTTGAGTTTGATATCATGCACACTGCTCTCTGAACCTTGGCGAGATCCCCTCCTGGCACAACAGTTGGTGGCTGGTAGTTAATACCACACTTGAAACCAGTTGGGCACCAATCAACAAACTGGATGGTCCTCTTGGTCTTGATGATGCCAACAGCAGCATTCACATCCTTAGGCACCACATCACCTCTGTACATCAGACAGCAAGCCATGTACTTTCCGTGGCGAGGATCACATTTGGCCATCATAGACGAGGGCTCAAAGGCACTGTTAGTTATTTCAGCAACAGAGAGCTGCTCATGGTAGGCCTTCTCAGCGGAAATGACAGGGGCATATGATGAAAGCATGAAGTGAATCCTTGGGTATGGGACCAAGTTTGTCTGAAACTCAGTGACGTCGACATTCAAAGCTCCATCAAACCTCAAAGAGGCAGTAAGAGAAGATATCACCTGAAAATTTCAAAGAATAAAACCTTCGTGAGACACTAGCATAAACATAAATTAAGCAATGAACAAAAATGAAAATTAATGCATACCTGAGAAACCAGCCGGTTCAGATTGGTGTAAGTGGGTCGCTCGATGTCAAGGGAACGCCTGCAGATGTCATAGATAGCTTCATTGTCGAGGAGTACAGAAACATCAGTGTGCTCCAAAAGTGAGTGGGTAGACAGCACACTGTTGTAAGGCTCCACAACAGATGTTGACACCTGAGGAGATGGGTACACAGTGAACCCAAGCTTGGACTTCTTTCCATAATCCACAGAGAGCCGTTCCAACAGAAGGGAACCAAGACCAGAACCAGTACCACCACCAACAGCATTGAAGACCAAGAAACCCTGAAGACCAGTGCAGTTGTCAGCAAGCTTCCTGATGCGATCAAGGCAAAGATCAACAATCTCCTTCCCAACTGTTCACGAAAAAGCAATTACATTAGAATAGTGAAACAAATCTGAACATGAGAGCACTTTAAAGAAAACCAGCACTAGATAATCTTACTGGTGTAGTGACCACGGGCGAAATTGTTGGCTGCATCTTCCTTCCCACTAATGAGCTGCTCAGGATGGAACAGCTGACGGTATGCACCAGTCCTCACTTCATCAATAACAGTGGGCTCAAGGTCTACAAAGATGGCACGAGGAACATGCTTTCCAGCACCAGTCTCACTGAAGAAGGTGTTGAAGGCATCATCTCCTCCTCCAACAGTCTTGTCACTGGGCATCTGACCATCAGGCTACACAAATCCCACAACAGACAAATCAGCTTAACAAACTAACCACTATTATACTCAGATCTGACAGCAATTCATACAAATTAGGCATCATTTATGTCTAAGATTCTATTTTCTTAATTGTTGGCACTCAACTCAGAACTAAAAGCGTCTGCCAGTTAGAAACTACAAACAAGATACAAATCAAAACTTCAAAGCTCATTACAATTTACAACAACACCAACCACACCATATCAGCATCCAATACCTAGAGACTCTAAAGAATCAATACCAAAATTGTTTCTGGTTGGCTAAGATCTAATCATCACATCAACTTCATTAACCAGATCCGCAATCAAAACCTTAAAACTAAACTACAGTATAAATCCACAAACAATTACGTCTAATAATGAGATCGAAAATCTACATCACCTCAACGGCTCAGAATCAATCAGATCAACACAAACAACATATCACCAAATCCGATCTGAACATCAACCAGATCTACGCTCAAAAATAATAAACGTCAAAACTCAATGGTCAGAAATGAACGAATAAGTACCTGAATGCCGTGTTCAAGGCAGTAAAGCTCCCAGCATGAGTTTCCAACCTGGATACCAGCCTGACCAATGTGGATCGAGATACACTCCCTCATTTTCGCTGCAAATTGAAGAACAAAAAACGAACGGAGATTCGAATCGGAGATCGGAAAGGAAGCGTTTATGAAGACACTTCCAGAAAATTGGAGAAATTAGGGTTTGTAAAATGAGGCGAGATGTTGATGGGGAGCGTGGAGAGGTACTTTATATATATACGAGGGTTTGGAAACTAACTCGGGTTAGATTGGGATTAACTATGGTTAATTGACAGCGTGGAAAAGCGAGTTGCCAACTTGCATTTATGTTTAGATTTTGATCGGGTATCCCGCTTTCTTAATTTGAACCGTTGTTGCTTCGTTTTCGAATTTAGTTGGGTTGGTGTTATTGGATCGTATTGAGGCCTGTTTGTCTTTGGGTTAGTTTTGTAGGCTAGAAAAGCCCATTAAAGTTCTGGACCTTTCAGAGGACAAACGAAACAAGAATTTGCATAAAATATACCTAAACAAAATTCTGCAAAAACTTATTATTTTTCTAACGCTTCGTTTGGATGCAGGAAAAGTAAAATAAAAAATTGAAAAAATTAAGTGAAAATGAATGTACGTGTTTGGTTTATTATAAGGTGATTTTATTTTTTTTCTATTTTGTATGCATCCAAACGGAGCAGACTCTTGGCATATCGTCTTTGGAAGAGTTATTTAATTAGGTCGTTACATAATTTTGGGTAAACGCATATATTAGCTCTTAAGTAAATTCGTAGCATAAAAGACGAGAATTTTTATAACAAAAAATGTTGAAAACTATGAGAACTCTATAAAAGGTTCAGAGTTGGGAAAGCTGTTTAACTAACACAGCATGAGCTTCAACTACTTTAACCAAATGAGAAGAACATTATGTTCGAGCTCAATTGTTTTGATTATAAATTTTGGATTAGGTTATCTAACTAGGAACAACCCTAGCTGCACACTATATATTTTTGAGTGTATAAAAGAGTCTAGTTATGCTTTTTGAATCAAGAGAAGAAACCTATGGAGAAACAAACTGTGTCTTATGTTGTTGTTCTTGGACTAGTTTGCTTAGGCATGTCGTCTTATAGCCACGCCAAGACGTACACGGTGGGCGATAACTCCGGTTGGGACATAAGCAGCGATTTGGACTTGTGGACCGTGGACAAAAAGTTCCAAGTCGGAGATGTTCTTCGTAAGTTCCCAAAAGCCCAATCACGAACATAGTGTAACACACTTTTGTATCTCATTTTGGTGTGTTTTTCTTCTTCTTCTTCTTCAGAGTTTCAATACTCGAAGACGCACAGCGTAAGCGAGGTTTCAAAGGACAACTTTGACAGTTGTGGTACGACAGATACCATCAAGACTTACAACAATGATGGAAACACAACTGTGGAATTGGCAAGGCCTGGTGACATGTACTTTGTATGTGGGAATAAGTTGCATTGTCTTGGAGGCATGAAGCTTCAAGTTCATGTTGATGGATCTCAGGCTTATGCACCGGCCGGGGCTCCACGGGCGTCATCCGGTGAGTCTGATCTCCCTGGAGGGTCTAGCAAGCCCACATCTAATGGCAAAAGCTTGTGTAAAGGATGGGGTTCAAGTATGATTCATATTGTGGTTTTAGTAGCTTTTGTTGGTACGTATTTGAATTTGAAATAATTACAAATAAACGTAAGATTCATTATAAGCACATGATGTATTTCTTATAAGCACATGTCGATGCATCAAAAGCATCATCGCCAACATCTCAAAGCCGCAAAATTGAAGCCGATTTTAAACCTAATCGACATAAACGCGTTGGTATCTGATTTGGCTTTTGGGCCTTATTTTACTTGGGCGTTCGAATTGCTCTAACCCAAGAGTATTAATGCCCCTCCTTTTTCGTTGATAACAACCTTTTATGGGCCAGGCTTGTTTCGATCGGCCCATTACTCAGTGGGCTTCTTCTTTTGTTAGCACAGCAAATTGAAAACAATTCTCAAAGATTTGGTCTTTTATCATCCATCTCCTTCATTTCAATTTTTTTCGGGGTATATCATTCTTAATACAAGAGTAGCATCAAATACATTTAATTTTTATTTAAGCACATGTCGACTCGTCTACCCAATAATCTTCAGTGTGTATCATCGACGTCACGCGCACAAATAAACCCTTAAATCAAGACGCTTCTGCATGTAAGGGAAAGAGTAAAAAAGTCAACGCCTAAGCGGGACAATAACATCTTTTCATACAATGTAATTGTGGAAAAAAATCATGCCAACGAGAATTTGGACCGAACCCTTAACTTTGAGGATACAAGGAATATGTCAAATCACTATACCAATTCCTTGTTGGCATAATCATTCATTTCAATTTATTATTATTTGCTGAAAACTACTAATGTAAATATCACCAAATTTGGAATGCATTTATCAATAATTAACTCCAACAGTGATCTATTTAATTCACTTGTGATAAAATGTAAGGAAATCATTGAAGCAGTTGGTCATTAAGATGTGTTCGAGCAGATAGAAAAAAACATCTTAGCCACAAAATAATTACGTAATCAAACCAATCCGCTATTGCTTTGCAATGATCTCTTCCACTTAACTTTCTTTCAACCTATCCTCATAATCTCACAACACTTGTAGCTTCAAGTTTTGATCCAAATAATCACTTCATATACTAAAGACCATGCCAGTCGTTCTCAATTAGTGCAAATTTACCTACTGCTCATTTAAGTGACTTTGCACTGTCTTTTATACTTGATATTTCTTCATCAATAGTGTTTGTGTTCCCTAGAGACACCACTTTTGGATTTTTCATATGAGCATGATAGGGAGGGTCACTTCTCTTTTTTTGTATAGTAATATCTAATGAAGATGAAGCCTTTTTCCAACATCACCTCAAAGCTTTATCACTTTTTGTATGCCTTTTCTTTCCACTTCAATTATTTAACACCCACCAAACAGTTTCATTTCATCAATAATGTTTGGTTCATGATTATTAACTTTGATGGTTATGTAATTTGAATCTCTATGCTAATCGGATTGACATCGGTGATTATTGACATACAATTTATGAAGATGTAATTGAAATTATTGAATAGAAGACGTAAAAAAAAATACATTTCATACTTATTGTACCATATATTTACCATTTTATTCATATCAAATTCGAATTTTAGAGGAGAAAAGTTACCCGGCGCCAATATGAGTGTGCATTATAACATCCCAGCTCACATTTCCTCCGTTTTCAACCATGTAAGGTTATTGAAATGCTTTTTATGACGTTTTTAACTTTAAGCATCTCTTTGTGCATTTGAGTTGTCCAAGTCATAGTCTTCATTACCACATGTTGTAGAACAATGACAATCCAGACTCACAGTTGTTATTATTAAAGGCCCATAGTATATGTATCCATATATTCTATTGTCGGCATTTTGCTGGTTGGTTTGGTTATTGAAAAATAAAATAAAAAATCTGATAAAAGATTCTAATCCATACACACTTTTCCAGTGTTATGAAAATGAGAACTAAATGTGACATCAGATATCAAAAATACGATAGAATATTTTGATGTTATATTGTATACTGATATTCCTTATAGGGGATAAACTAATTAGTTTCTAAGTCATCTTGCATAGTCTAGTTGAGGTGGACGATGGAATGAGACCTTCACCTACAAGAATAACTACGCCCTAATCAATGGCGTGAATTTAAAAAGCATAACTAACATCACATTGTAATTTGATTGAGTGACAGAACGAAAGATTTATGTTGTATTGAATGGAAGATGACACCCTGATTTAAGCCCTACTTGATTAGACACTCCTACATTGACCACTTTGTCTTACACAATGACTCCTCGTAGACAAATATGTCGTCAGTTTCGCGCTCTAATTAGGAAATGATTTGATTCGGTAACACGATGAGACGTCATAAATAGTGGACGATCACATTCAAAAATTTAGAGAGATGATCCACAAACTCATCACTTTGTGTCACATTAGTACGTACAAAGTAAATCAATGTCGGATATTCTTGCCTCTTTTCTTAAAGTTGTTTGTCACGTTGGGAGTGTTTGATCCCCCGTGTTTGGGATTTAGCTGTTACATTGTCTTCTTCTCGCTAGATATCATATGAAACCAAAGAATCAGAATGAGATGCAAATAGAGACAGTACACAGTCACAATGCCAAGGCAATGGTACATTGGTCAAGGTCCTGATAGATGATATGCTCATTTAGTAATTAGTCGCCCTGCGTTGACCGGTTATCGAAATTATATAATCATGCCTAATCAGTTTTACTTTTGTTCTTCATTGATGGCTTGGCTCTCATGAGTTCCATAGACCTATTCAGGAACTGTGAATTCAGTGACTTTGGTTTTTAAGGTCTCAAGGTCTGGTGGGTGAGAATTAGGTTTTCCTTGTTTTAGGGTTTGAATGTGAATGTTCCGACTTGTCCATGACTGACTATTTTAATTCAAATATAAAGTAAATGAACGTTGCAACTTAATTAATTTTTTCCAACATAAACTCTTCCGCTTACGATCCTACAAGAGCTTTCCGATGCAATTTTTTTCTGGCTAGACCACTCGCTGATTGACTTTATATCTCTATGAATCTTCGTATGATTTTTGTGTGTGTGTTCTTTGCAGTTTAAATGTCTTTAAGCAAAAAGGTTGTCAAATTTTGAGCATATTAATGTCCAAAAAGTTTGAAACCAACCGAAAGGATATGTCATTTATAAGTATGATATGGAGGTAGTAATAAATGTTTCGAGGGAACAACGGAGACATGAATCAATACACATTCTGGTTGAGGAAAAATGGTACACATATAAATGAATATGATAGACACATTCAACACAGTCGTGGTCGTGGGGCTATATCACGGCTGTGGGCGCGCCCTTGGGGTTCAGACATAGGAGTGATATATCAGTTGTATATCTGATCATGATGGCACACAATAGAGTACCCTGGTCGGAGGGGCTTTGATATCCGGACCATACCAAGCTAAGGGGGGGGACGCATCATAAATTTCTCTCCTTGAGAGTTATGGCGCTTAGGTATGCAATGTAGATTTTGAGGGTCCATTGATATGAAGTTCATAGTGATCTTATGGGGCATTCATTTCTCTCCCATCTATGTTCCAAACCCTCTCTAGAGACATTAATTATATGTACCCAAACCCTCATAACATTTTCAAGACTACTCACTAGAGACATGGTGATAACATGGTAATCGAACAATAAATGCATCAAAATGAAAATGTTATCACCATGTCTCTAGTGAATAAAAGACTTGAAAATTCGGAACACCGACTGAAAAAAAAAGTCATGTTGATATTGTCATTTAGAATACACAACTGAATCACACTGTAAAATCGACGCAAAGTAATAACGTAAATACGGATGATGAATAGGAAGAAATATGAAAATGGATGTTCTATTTGGATGGTCCAGAGTTACATTCGGATAATTTGGTCATTTTATTTGGCGAAAGTTATGAACACAAGTGATTCAAATGTTGTCACCATCTCCCAAATCCGTCCACTTCTTGTTTCAAAAGCTCACCAACTGAGTAGACAAACATTCACCAAATCCTAAACAACTCCCAGTCAACCCATTCCCAAAGTCGGAAATTGAGGGCGCCTTTCTTTTTGATTTGTAACTGCCCTGATCCTGGCTTTTTAGGATCCGTTTTAATAATAATAATCACAAGTTTTCTTTAATAATAATAATACTCCATCCGTCCCCATTTATAATATTTATTTGAATTTGTGTATAAATTTTAACAAAAGTAAGGTATGTGAGATAAAAGTAGGTGAAAGAAAGAATAAAAAGTAAATAGATTGAAGAGAGAATATATTTGTGAGGGTAAAAAATATTCTATTTTAAGGAATGAGAAATATATTTTGAAACGCTATAAAAAAAAAAGAACTACCGGACAGACGGAGTAATAAAAACCATAAACTCATCCACGTGCCACCACCATATCAAAAGTACCCTTCCCACCACCACCGCACCATCAACCAACCATGTTCCAAATGTTTTTACTACAATGTGGCCTTTACCAAGGTTGTATACCATTTACTGTCTTTCAAGTAAATCAGTGAAGTGTTGAAGCATTCAATACACACACATATTTCAACTCTGAAGCAATGAAGAAGCATCGTTTTAGTAGTCTGATGTGAATCAGTAAGGTGACTTTTTCTAATGACTGTTTTGGAAACTGGATTGCACTTGGTGTGAGCCAATGGCTGTTAGCTTGATTATTATACAGAGTAAGTTACAGTACTATCTGAGTAGTCTTGCTTTCATTGCTAGCTAACCGAGTTTGATTAATATGGAGAAGATGACATTGTTTTAATCTGATGATGCTTTGAAGAGGATGGCACAAAAGTAGAAAGTAAAAAAACTAGAAAGCCAAGCCCTTCTCCATTGAATAATCTTACTGTACAAAAGGATGGTGGTCGGAGATAAAAGATGACGGTAAGTAATAAGAGTACATTTAAGTCACTAGAAATTGCTACTGGCAAGAACAGCTTGAAGGATTAAGAAGCTCAACACAACTTACTGAAAATCTTGATTGGTGAAAAAACAGACTACACACTTGATGGTTGAAACTTTCCTTTCCTAATCATTGGGTGATTAGTTACTCGCGGAGATGGATCATCAGATGCTGAGAAGATCGGGAGGCGCTGAAGACTGATGTTGTGGCGGTGGAGAGTCTTTCGGTGGGATAGTAGTGATGGGCGAGTCAAGTCCTGAGGCTGGTGGTGGAGGGGAATCTGCGGTGATGGTGTCGGCATTTTTGGAGTTCGGATGTTTGGGTAGTTCTGTGAGAAATTGGACAACCTCGCGCATAGTAGGGCGCTCTACTGCTTGTTCTTCGACGCAGAGTAAAGCGACGTAGAAGACATGCATGATTTCTTCGATGGGTACTGTTGAGAGCCTAGGATCGAGGATTTTGAGGACACCTTCTTTTTGGAAGTCTGTCATTTTTCTTACCCATTGAACTATGTCTACACCATCTCCGAATTCCCCTACTGGTTTACGGCCAGTGACTAGTTCAAGTAGCACCACGCCGAAGCTGTAGACGTCACTCTTTTCATCTACCTTCAAAGTGTAGGCATATTCTGTACAAAAGAACAACTAGACAATCATGCTTGGAAATATACATACATGGTGAAATTCAGTGATCATAGTGCTTTTGAAATTCAAATGAAAGTACAGAGAATCGCATTATTTTGTACTGGAAAAATGCATGCCAAAATTTGGTAGATCATAACAGAAAGGGAATAAATCATTACCAACCCAGGGTCATTCCAATCCTATCAAGAACAGTGGGAAAGTTGTTTGGAATAAAAAAAAGCAAGTCAACAATAATGCGGAATTACTGGATGATAGTTAGAAACTATACCTGGAGCGATGTAGCCATAAGAGCCAGCAATAGAAGACATGCACTCTGAAGTCCCTGAGTCTTGTAGAAATTTTGCAAGGCCGAAATCAGCAACATGAGCTTCAAAGTTGGAGTCGAGGAGTATGTTATTGGATTTGACATCTCGGTGAAGGATCAGTGGTGAGCAATCATGGTGTAAATAGCAAAGGCCCTTAGCAGACTCAATTGCGATCTTGTATCGAGTGTCCCAGTGCAAGTAGCAACCCTTTTTTCCGTGGAGAACTTCACCCAGACTTCCATTAGGCATGTATTCATAGATCAAAAGATTTGTTTCGTGGTTTGAGCAGAACCCAAGTAATCGAACAATGTGTCTGTGCCTAATGCGGCCCAGGGTTTGAATCTCAGCGTTGAAACCATGATCATGGGAAGAGCCACGACTCATGACTGGTAAGCGCTTGACAGCTACATGTTCTCCGCTAGGGATTGAGCCTTTGTAAACAATCCCTGCTCCTCCTTTACCAATAATGTTATCCTCCTTCAAACAATCCAAAATGTCATCGCATGTAAAATCCAAACGCTGGAATGCAGTAAGCTTCCATGACTTAGAATCACTAGCCTTCTTGAGAGACCTTGCTTTAAAGATAGCAGCAACAGCAAACGCAATCGAACAAACCAGTAACCCGATGACCAGAAGTAGCTTCAGAGAAGCTGACAGTGGACCTTTGACAAGAGGATGCTGAGTTCCGTTACCATCTCCATTCTTGCACGGCCCCAATGCACGCCCACAAAGCTTAGGATTGCCGATAAATGAAGTAGAATTAAAATAGCTAAACTGGCCAGATTCAGGCACCATGCCAGACAGATCATTGAATGAAAAATCAACAGCTGTTAAGCTCTGCATAGTGGAAATGGAAGCAGGAATACCCCCAACAAGATGATTCCTCGATATGTTCAAGTAGTTCAAAATCCTCATACCTGCCAACTGAGTCGGAATCTCACCAGAGAGCTCATTCCTACTCAAGTCAACATATGTCAACAACTTGCATTTACTGATTTCTGCAGTAATGGGACCTGAAAACTTATTGTTACTAAAATCCATTTTAGACAAGTTCTGCAGCCTCCCAATATCACCAGGAATCTCCCCAGAAAACCTATTCCCATCCAACAGCAACTTCTGCACACCCGCAAAATTCCCAATACTAGCAGGCAATGGACCAGTTAACTGATTATTCGACAGGCTGATCTGCCCAAGATTTTCACTCACAGAACCAGTCTCCGGAAACATTCCAGTTATATAATTATTCTGCAGCTCAACCTGAGACAACTTGGGCAATCCAAAAAGCCCATTCGGCATGGAACCATTAAAAAAATTCTCACCCATTCTAATCCTACTCAACGAATTACACTGACCTAAAGTCTCTGGAATCGGACCAAACAAGAAATTTCCTAGTGTAATCAAAGTCTGAAGGTTATTACCATAGCACAAACCCTCCGGTAATCCACCAGTTAACTTATTAGACGAAAGATCAAGCAACTGCAGCCTCCCACTCTTCCCAAGCTCTATTGGAATACTTCCAGTAAAGTTATTCTCCCAAAGTTGAAGCACTTCAAGATGCGGCAACTCCGCTATAAACTCCGGTATAGCCCCGTGCAGTTTGTTGCGAAACAAATTCAACAATGTCAGATTACTCAACTTAGCAAACTGTATCGGTATTTCACCGGTCAACATGTTATTCGATAGATCCATAGATTTCAAGCTCTTTAGACTCCCTAAATCCGGAGTTAAATAAGATGTGAGCGAGTTCACTTGTAAAAATAACGTGTCCAGATTCTCCAGCTTTCCGATTTCAGGAGGAATCTGCCCGCTCAATCCGCAACTCGCCATATCTAACCGAACCAAGTTCGACAAGTTACCAATCGCGGCAGGGATACCGCCTGAGTACACATTGTAGTAGCCTAAGTAAAGCTCTTTCAACTTCGTCAGGTTACCGATTGCATCGGGAATCGGTCCTTCAAGCGCGTTTCCCGAAACGGCTAGATACTCTAGAAATTCCCAGCGTCCGTACTCATCCGGAATCTTCCCGGCAAAGAAGTTTCCGCCGAGATGAAGGTGTTTCAGATTGACCATTTCCGTCACCGAAAGCGGCAAGTCTCCGGTCATATTGTTGTTGTACAAATCGAGTATCTCCAGCGACGTTAGCTTAGCAAGCTCATCGGGAAACGAGCCGTCGAAAACATTGTTTGATAGATTAAGCGATTTCAGAGCCGGAATCAACGAGATCTGCGGCGGAATAGGACCGGATAGGAGATTATCGCCGATTGTGAAGTTAGTTAGAAACTGGAGGTAAGCGATATCGGAAGAGAGTGTGCCCGAGAGGCTCAAGCTTGATAAATCTAGTGAAGTGACGCGACGACGATGGTTGCAAGTAACGCCGGACCATGTACAATGGCTGGTAGTAGCTTTCCACGAAGCGAGTGCTGATTGTGGATCGTCGGTGATGGCGGATTTGACAGAGAGAAGTGCTTTATACTCCGGCATATTGTGCTCGGAGTGAATGCAGATGAGGTGGAGAAAGAAGACGAGAAGAAGAAGATAAGAACGCATTATTCTGATTTATTTACCGGATGGTTTTCCGGCGCCGTCCACGGCGTAGGTTTAGAGAGAGAAATGGATAGAGAGGAGAGTGGCTAGTGAAGAGGATGAGGATGCGCGTGAGTGTGTAAGAGATTCTTTTTAAAAGCAATTTTTAACTTTTGTTACTGTAGGGTTTCGTGTTTGATTGGTTCGGTTTAATTGGAATCTATGGTTTAAATTACGGTTTGATGGGTTGATTGGTGTTGGTTGGGAATTAGGTTGTTGATTTATGGGCAGTAAATTGGTGTCGTGTAGTTGGTTTGTTTGGGATTGTGAAATTAAAATAATAGAAAAAAGGCATGGGTGGTGGCGACATTTTTCGGAACTTTAAACTACTTTAATTTATATTTTTAATGTGTGTGGAACCGAGTTAGTTTATATACTTTTACATGTCATTTTTTAACTTAAAGTAAATTATTTTTTGATGTCTTATTTAAGTAAATTATGATCTGATTTTTGTAGCTGTGTTAATAACTTAAATGATAACATCGAATTAAGTTTGAAAATATTCTTTCAATTCTTCACTTTTGGCAATGATCATAACATTTGATGAGGATGTGAGAAACAAAACTTATGAATTATAAATCAATTAAGTGAATTAAAATTAAATTACAAATTTGGAAAACAGCTGTGTGAATAATATTTTAATTTTGTGTAATTATAATTTATAAAATTTATTCTCACCAAGCACCAAATTTTTGCCATCCAAATTATTTAACTACATCATGATTGGTGAAAAAGCTTCATTGTAATTAAACCACTTCTTAAGATCAGTCAAACTGCTAAAGAGCAAATTAATACTACTGGTAATATACTACAAAATGATTCATGTAGCCATTGATTTATGAATTTTTTAGCTATTTGCATGTTCGAGGTCTGATTGATTTAGTAAATATCTTAAATTGTTAGTAATTTCCAAGTTGAAAAGGCAAACGGCACGTATGGAATGAATAATGAATATGTGCATTTTGTGCCACTCACACAACTCTTATTTCCAACATACAAAATGTGTGAGCGCACAAATCATCATTCCATTCTATTTGAAACTAGAGGTGAACCCGTCGTCCTGACAGAATCTTGGCGTGAATATATATTTTTATGTATATTTTCGTTCGATTTTCCTAATTTTTCCCTATATTTTCCGTTATGGTTTTATAAGTATAGGGATGAATGGTGGGCTGACTAATGGGTTGATGGGTTGTGTGGTGGGCTGGTGGATGTGTGGTTGTTGGGAATTTAGCAACCAAAAAACAAACTTTAGCAACGAAAGTTTCAGTTTCAGTTGCTGTTTGTGTGTTGTGGATGAAGATCTATTATTAGTATAGATACAACTTTTTGTTTTAACAGGGGTATACTGCGTATATATTCAGTATAAAAGTAATATGTTTAGTATATTGAACTCAAATTTAAGCATTGATCGCATGCGACTTTTTTTATCAACCAATCTTCAATGAATTTTGTTGACAACACACATGCAAATAATTCTCCCAAACTCAAAGCAACAAAAGGTGAGACAAATAACAACCTTCCACACAACATAAATTGTGAGGAAGAATCATACCATGTATGAGTGGAATTTGAACCATTGATCACGGGTAAGACAAGAGTTCAAATCACTTGATCTCAATCATGTTGTTAAATTGTTTTTACTTTGAATATGTAATTCGGCCCAAATTTAATTTATTTTGAAGGAAGTTCGAATCATTCTGATGTCATTCTTTTTCCCTTTGTGGGACTTTTTCCTTATTTCCTTCGGAGAGGCTCTTACTTTGCGTGATTGGTCTCCTCGATTGCATTTCCTTGCTTATATATACGCTTGCCGCTATGAATCGGTAACGTAAAAAGCGGTATTTCAATAGTGTTGCATGCAATATATATGACCAAATATAAACTAAATAGTGAGTTGTATGTGACCTGATACTTTGTTTAGAATATAGAATATACATCTAATATATAACAGAATAGGGGTTGGTGTCGATTGGATCATTAAATCGAAATATTTATAAAAATGCCACCTAATCGGATTTTAATCACACGGGCCTAGCCCGTTCCATTAAAAATTAAATAAATTTACACACAATACACGAGTCCGGACTGACCCAAAAATAAAATTTTATTTTATACAGATCATATGGGCCCAAAGATTGGTCGATCGAATCACGAACGTGTTGACCGGTACGATTGCGCATTCGGGACGAAGCATTTCGTCGGGACGACGGACGGTACGCTAGTATATAATATAATAGGATTCGACGGCGACAAAATTACCTCATTTAGCGACGGAATTTTCCTCGTTGTTGTGCG
>JAWWMW010001397.1:354635-374530 GCA_035048345.1 Echeveria elegans
GAGAGAGCTGCCGTCAAGAGACTAGCTATACACTACACAGTTGAGCTCACAGAGAGTAATCACCGACGAAGCGACCAAACGGACGTACTTGGGAGCTGAGGAGGTTCCAGAACTTGAGTTGGTTCAGGAACTTCAGAGTTGGTTCAGGAACCTTAGAGTTGGTTCAAGAACCTCGGAGACAAGCAAGGTGTGCTTGTTCAGGAACTTACAAGTGGGTAAGTGTCCTAGGATTTTCGTAGCAATAGTCATTGTTGCAAGTGTACATAACACACTGTTTTGTACAGTCTTTGTATTTCAATAAAAGAATACTTAGACAAAAAAATTTATTCCGCTGTGCACTTACATTCAGAGTACAAGAACCTGCTAACGTAGACTTAGGTTCTTAACCGTTCCTCGTCTAGTTTGTACGTACTAACCACGATCCTATCAATCTGATTCTGTAGAAATTCTCGTGCTCATGGAAAGGAATGTTTATCTATGGAAACGGCTGCTTTAAGCACTAAGGAGAGAGTAACTACATATTTAAGTCCTCGATTTACCTTCTGTTTTATTAATGAAGATGTTGCCCTGAATTGGACTGTTCTTGAGGGTCATACCATTAAAATAAAATGTGATGGATCATAGTTTCAAGAAACAAGGAAGGCAGATTTTGGTTGTGTAGCCAGAAATTGTGATGGGAGAGTCTTAGGCGCTCGCGCGGGCTGTATAAATGAGGCTACTTCCAATTTCGAGGTTGAAGGGAAGGCATTATATAATGCTCTGATATGGGCTGAAAATGAAGGTTGGAGGGACTGTACCTTTGAAACCGATAACAGTGAGGTGTTTAGATACATTTTCGGTGGCAGACGATCTGCAGCTACGATATATAATGACATTGACATTAACAAATGTGCTTGGAAGTTTCTTCATAATTAAACTTGATTGGAAACTGGTCTTGATACGAAGAGAATCGAATGTACTGGCAGATAACTTGGCAAAAATAGTGGTCATGGAGAGTTGGAATGAAACTTCTTTCCAAAACATTCCATGTGGCTGTGAAGAATAACACCTAGTTGTTTCTGTTTTATTCCGAGCATTATCAGCTCGTGTTGTATTGATTGTTTTCGGGCTTAGGGATGCAACTATAAAAAAACAAATATTTAGAATAATTTTTTATACATAATCGATAATAAAAAAAATAGTTTTGAGGTTTGCTTTTAAAAAATAGTTTTAAAATTTATTGTTTATTTTATAAATTTATCAAGCATCTTTGAAAAAATATTTTAATTTTAAAAATACTTAATTTTTAGTATAATTTTTTTGGATTTTTGTTATTTGTTTCATTTTTTAAATATTCTTTAGTTTTAAATATTTTGGTGTTTAAATGAAAACAAAAAGAGTTTTTTTTTTAAAACAGCAGAGGATAAGGGATGTTTAAGTATAATTATCTTTAAATAAAATAAAAAATATTCAACATTTTTAAAAGTTCTATTTTCGAGTAGCAGTATTTGCTGTCTTTTATTCCACACATGGCGAACGCTGAACAAATCTGTCACGGCAGCAGTTGATAATTCTGTTGTAAACTGTCAAACTTCAATTGATAAAAATGTCTCTTCATATTTTTATTTACATCACACGCCATATACACGTATTTATTTTTATTATTTCATATTTATCCGTATTTGTTTTATATGACTTTATTTAAATGTATAGATTTGACCAATTTTTTTACGTATAAATTTCTCATTCGGATGATGGTTTGTCACAAAATTAAAAATAATATAATATAATTATATTAAAAAAATTAAAAAAATATGTAACATTCAAAATTTTCAGAATAAAATTATAGAGAGAAACGTTGAAAATTTTTATTAAAATTGAATTAAGACATAAAGAAAATTTCCATCGAAATGACGGGTCACACACTAGTGTTCTCCAAATGTGGAAGGTTCTTTTCCACCTAGTCGTAGGACCACACGAGTGTTCTCAGACTAAACAACGAGCCGTGAAGCCGATTCTAAATTTGTGTTCGAGAAGAGGATTAAAGTTGACAATAATCGTTCCTGGAGGGGACCCATTCCACCAATCTTCCTGGAGCCTAAAAAGCATGCCACACATCAAGAGTCTAAACCAATAATCGACGATCAGTGACATATGCGTGAGATGACAAATTAACAAGATGAAAAGCTGGAGAATTTCAGAGAGAACTTGATGAGACAAAGGAGCATTCCTTTATATACCAGCCTGCAGGCGGTGGATATACCAGATCTGTTCCCATGCATAATATGTGAGAGACGATATGGTTTCATGGAGACATTGACGGACATGATAAGTGGAAGAAGCATCTGTTGTGGTCACTTCTTGATGTTTATAATAGTGTTGGATGTGCAAGAGAACTTCAGCGTTTTATTGAAATTCATGTGGCCACTGGTGTAAGGTTCCTTGCGTGTAATGAGTATAGTTTTTTTTTCTCCTTAAAATTAAACACACATGTTCATTTTTACTTGAATTTTTTTTAAGGCCCCGTTTGGTTGCGAAAAAAAAAGAGGAAATGAAAAATTAAAGAAAAACGATTTTCTCATGAAAAAGTTGTAAGGAAAATTTGATCTCAATTTGCCTATTTTTTATATTTTTTTCTCTTACAACCAAACATATAATTTTATTTTCACTCAAAATTTTCCTTTTCTTTTTCTTCGCAACCAAACGGAGCCTAAATTTTTTTCCTGACTTTTTTCAGCAACTGAACGGGACCTAAAAGAAAGTTAAATTTTTTAAAGAAATCATTTATAAAATTTCAACCAAATGAACCTTATTTCCTGTATGACTTTCCATTTCCTTTTCTCTCCCATATTTTTCCAAGTTCCAAACAGTGAAACAGGGATATATATATGCAAAGATGTTCTTATTTCAGTACCTTTAGAGGGCTTTTACAATATTCAGACAACCACTTTGAGCATGTAGTTTGATCGGAAGTACTAAATTTGTTGAAACTCCAAAGACTATATAACTTCTCTATGCTTCTTCGCCAGGATCATCTTGCCATGGGATCGTTTGAACCTTTAACTGGCAACTCAGCTAGATTTGAAACTATGATAATAGTAATAAAAACCGTTTGGTTTCAGTAGGGCAGGATTGATTTTTGACTCCGGCCAGACTTTGCAGACGATGGCTTCCCACTGTAGGACGCTGATCTTTTCATTGACTTGCCAGTTCTGGTAGCTTTTATTTGATGCACTGCAGAACAGCATGGTGATGTGTTGGGGATAGAGTCGATGTGGATTTTGATCTCAGCCACAGCATTGTAGAGGTTTAAGGAAGTGACAGGACCAGCGGAAGCTGATCTTCTCATTGGTTGGAGTACTTCACTGTCCTCTACCCTATGGCTCTCAGCTAAACCACTCTCTCGTGTAGATTCGCTGCTTTCGGAAACAGATGAGTCTTTATCTGCTACTAATCCATTTTGAGTCTCGGAAGAATCCAAATCCGAATCCTCATGAGAAATACTCACATCGCCAATCACCGTTTCATCAGATTGCTGCTCCTCCAATCCAACCTGATTCTCTTGCACCGGTGCAGCAGCCACAGTAAGATTTGCTACCGGAGCCCGACACAAAGGACAATTCTTATGCGAACGGAACCACTGATCAATACAAGGAACATGAAAAGCATGCTCACACTTCGGCAAAAGACGCAAATCCTCATCCTCTTCAAACTCACTCAAACATATGGAACAATCACTCCCTTCCACCAACCCTTCATTATTTCTAAACTTCACAATTGTTATTGAATCAATAACCGATTGCTGTAGTCCCTGAGTCCTGATATACCAAATCGGATGATCCACATCCATCGTATGATCCTCGGCCAACTGTATAGTTTCACCGTTAATCAAAACCTCCTCAACCTCAATCCGCTCGATCATGCCATGTAATCTGAGCCTAGCTTTCAGACAGAAGCAGCACAAAAACCAAAGAGAGACTAACAAAAAAAGCGCCCCAGCAACAGCAAAACCCAGAACTGGGAGATATAAAGAAATTCCAGATTTGTGATGAACCCTAACTACCATAGGAGGAGGCACAGCATAACTAACATTAACATCAACATCAAACCCTAAATCAAACTTAAACATCTTCTTGCAAACTGATGATCCACAGCCTTCGTAGGAGAATCAATCCAACTACTCTTCTTGAATTTTGTTACCAAAATCACCAAAACAAATACAGAACATGCCTATCAAGAAACCCTAAAACACCAGAGAGCTTGATCATACTTTTGAATGACAAGATCAACACTTTGATAGAGATTTGGAGAGATTGGGGAAGAGGGTCAAATGGGTGTGGCTCATTTTTTCCGAGACTAGGAATTTGCTGGGTAGCTTCGTCTACTTTATGATGTCAATAAGACTTGGCTTGGTTATTAGACTTCCAACCAGCACAGTTGCTTTGTTAATCTTGGCCTCTTGATTGGATGATCTGACGGTGGAGGAAGTGATGATCATAGGATATAACAAAAAGTTATCAATTGTAAATATAGGCAACAACAAAAACCACTAATCAAAATGAGACTTCACTGCAAAAACAATTCCAGAATTGCATGTTGTGTTTATATATGTCATTTTGAGCATATACATCGATTGTATATATTAATCATTGTGATTCAAACTGAAGAAATATTCTCTGAAATTTGGTTCCAAGGGAGGTTGGCGGGGTGGTCATTCAATCAAGGATTTGAGTTGTTGCCGGAATGAAGGGATTTTGTTTGCCTCCACAACCATGAACATGCCCATTAGTCTGTAGTTCCTCAACTGCAGAGGGAAATGAGAGATACATTAGACAGAAAATTAACATGACAGTACATATGCGATTTATTGTGGACAGCTGGGGAGCATGCCTCGGGAGGTACTGGAGGACCGGTGTGCAATGTGTATGTGAATGACCATGATGAAAGCTGAAAGAGGAAAAGAAAAAAATGCACGGTTAATTAACGAAGATAACAAAAGGCACAACCTTGTACAACTTTGCCAAAGCTAAAGAGTGTGTCATGAGTGTACCTTAAGAAAAATCTCTTCTTCTGGCTTGACAAATACTATTGCTGCATCATTGCTACTACTCGGCTTGTTTGTCTGAGAAATTGTAGGTTTCTAATTAAGCAGCTACTTAGAGCATGTAATAATGATACATGTGATTACGCTATTGGTTACCTTGTAAATTCGTGTAACTATCAGCTACGTCTTGAATTGGAAGGATTCTCTTAGCTCTTCTGTCGGCTGCACAGACAGGTTATGAGAGTCGAGTGTATTATAGAGGGAAAGCTTTGGAAACAGTTGAAAAAGTATATCCATCTAACCTCATCTTCGGTAGCCCATGAAATTTCATCAAAGAGCCCATCGTAGAGTGGAGACAACAACTGAGGCGGAAGATTAAAGACACGCTGTGAAACCAAAAGTGCTACACCGTGAGCTTGCTCACTGGTTACTCGTTTCAATTTCTTGCTAATGTCAGGTTCCTGATGACAAACATCTAAAAAGTACTCCTCGATTTCCTTTATACTGCTATGATCCTGAAGATGATTACAGATTAGACTAGTATCAAAAATGAAAGTGCATTAGTCGATTCATGGAAGTATATGAAAGGTCATTACTTGCCTTGTATCTTTCCAAGTTAAGGGCAGAGACAACGGCGAATATCCCTTCATCTTCAGCGCCCTCTACTTTAATGACAGTTCCTACTGTTGGCTGTTCTAATATCAAGTCCACAAAGCCACTAAGGTCCCATTCCTTATCATCAAGGTATGTCTGAAGCAGCATTTTCACACCGTGGAAATCATCTGGTTTCGGGTCAAAGAAGACAAAATCTGCTTGGACGACGCCCTAAGGCAGCACAAAATTTACTCAAACTGAATATAGCGTAGTGGAAAATCATGTAACGTGTAAGTGCACTCAGCATATAAAAACACATATATACTCACACTCACATCAGATCCTTCATCATCTGATGACGCTGAAAGCTCATTATCATCTATCACAATCTCCTTCGTTACTCTTTTCCCTACAGCATAGGTCACAGAAAAGTTATTAAGAATCTCATTCTGGTTAGACCGAAGATGCTTGCAATTTCAGAGGTAAGACATAATGTAACAAAGAAGAAAGTGGTACCTTCAGGCGCTCTTTTGACATCATCTTGAAATCCATTCTTAGGCACATAGACTGAGGATAGTCTTGCAACTGAACGCCCGTATGATGAGAACATACACGGCAGCGGTTTTGGCCATGAGCTGCGCCTAGTAGGCTTCCTCGGCATCTTATCAACTATCCTAAAGCCCTGCACCAAACACACATGATATTAATGCTTAAGAATGAAACAAGAGCAATGTAGCTTGCTTGCAAATTTCATAGCAAATTAATTAATTTACAATATAATGGCTGAGACGAAATCATGGAAAGTCTATGAAATCAGTTTCAGCAAACAGTACAACTGAAAATCACTAAGAAATAAAAAAATTTATGTTTCGAAAACCTGAAATAAAATCAACAGGAACACAACTTTAACGATTGGAAATCAGGAATGGAGCGTTGTGAATCAAAAATTGACACACGACGAGGACCCTAAGACCGGCCGGTCAACAAGGTTGCGATATTCATAATGGAGTTTGAAGCTTTATGTTGCACTGACTTACTCTGGGTACGGGTAGTGTCTTCCGGCGACCACAGCGGAATCGGGCAAGAGAGAGAGAACGATGCGAAGGGCGGAGGAAAAGGAGGCCGAATTGGGCTGTGCACTGGATAGGATTGTTAAGGCCAAATAATCGCCTAGACATTACGCAACGGTTTTTTCAAAATGTTGCATAATGTCAACCTTACGCAACGGTTTTTTTTAAAATCGTTTCATAATGTCACACTTACGCAACGGTTTTTAAAAATCGTTGCGTAAGTGTGACTTTATGCAACGTTTTTTAAAAAACTTTTGCCTAGTGTGTGAAATTATGCAATGATTTTTAAAAAACCGTTGCGTAATGTCTAAAATTATGTAAATAAAAACTTAAAATTTTTGTGGTGTCCAAATTATACAAATTTAATCTCTATTTATAGATCTCGAAAAATAAAAAATATCGATATAATTTTTATAAATTAATTTTTTAGTACTGATAGATTTAAATAACAATTTGAAATTTATAAAAAAAGTAATAAATTCAGACCAATTAAAACATGCATGTGTACTCATGGAACCCACAATTTGTCTCAATACCTATAGGCAATTTTTGCCTTCCGGTTCAGTTTTCGAGAATTGTCTTTTACAATGCCTACCTGCTGCACACTAAAAACACCTCCAACGCCTACTTGCTATGGATGCTCTAACAAGCAGTGCCTAAAGCCTACATATCATGGTATAAGCAGTTGACACGTATGAGTTGCTCGCTGAGCATTTAAATTGATAACTAGTAAGATATAACAAAAAGTTATCAATTGTAAATACTCCCTCCACATTTTTTTTGTTGGCGTCCCCTAAAATTCTTCCTACTTTTTTTTTAATAATTATATCTCATCTTTTTTCACTCAATACACTCTCTTTTTTATTTTATTACTATTCATTTTCCTACTTTTACATTATTCTATCACTCACATAACCATTTTTTCTCTCAATACATTTTCTTTTCTACTTTATTACTATTCACATTCCTACTTTTATATTATTCTCTCACTCACAAACTCTCTCTCACACACTCACACAACACTTTCTCATCACACTCACCTCTCTCTTTCACAAGTTTCATTAAAATGCGTATCACTCCCTCAACCAGGAAGTACTTTCAATACAGGCAATAACAAAAACGACTAATCAAAATGAGACTTCCCTGCAAAAACAATCCCAGAATTGCATGTTGTGTTTATATATGTCATTTTGAGCATATATAAATTCTGAACGAGCATACATCGATTGTATACGTTAATCACTGTGATTCAAACTGAAGAAATATTCTCTGAAATTTGGTTCAAAGGGAGGTTGGCGGGGTGGTCATTCAGTCAAGGATTTGAGTTGTTGCCGGAATGAAGGGATTTTGTTTGCCTCTACAGCCATGAACATGCCCATTAGCCTGTAGTTCCTCAACTGCAGAGGGGAAATGAGGGATACATTAGACAGAAAATTAACATGACAGTACATATGCGATTTATTGTGGACAGTTGGGAGCGTGCCTCGGGAGGTACTGGAGGACCGGTGTGCAATGTGTATGTGAATGACCATGATGATAGCTGAAAGAGAAAAAAATGCACGGTTAACTAACGAAAATAACAAAAGGCGCAACCTTGTACAACTTTGCGAAAGCTAAAGAGTATGTCATGAGTGTACCTTAAGAAAAATCTCTTCTTCTGGCTTGACAAATACTATTGCTGCATCATTGCTACTACTCGGCTTGTTTGTCTGAGAAATTGTAGGTTTCTAATTAAGCAGCTACTTAGAGCATGTAATAATGATACATGTGATTACGCTATTGGTTACCTTGTAAATTCGTGTAACTATCAGCTACGTCTTGAATTGGAAGGATTCTCTTAGCTCTTCTGTCGGCTGCACAGACAGGTTATGAGAGTCGAGTGTATTATAGAGGGAAAGCTTTGGAAACAGTTGAAAAAGTATATCCATCTAACCTCATCTTCGGTAGCCCATGAAATTTCATCAAAGAGCCCATCGTAGAGTGGAGACAACAACTGAGGCGGAAGATTAAAGACACGCTGTGAAACCAAAAGTGCTACACCGTGAGCTTGCTCACTGGTTACTCGTTTCAATTTCTTGCTAATGTCAGGTTCCTGATGACAAACATCTAAAAAGTACTCCTCGATTTCCTTTATACTGCTATGATCCTGAAGATGATTACAGATTAGACTAGTATCAAAAATGAAAGTGCATTAGTCGATTCATGGAAGTATATGAAAGGTCATTACTTGCCTTGTATCTTTCCAAGTTAAGGGCAGAGACAACGGCGAATATCCCTTCATCTTCAGCGCCCTCTACTTTAATGACAGTTCCTACTGTTGGCTGTTCTAATATCAAGTCCACAAAGCCACTAAGGTCCCATTCCTTATCATCAAGGTATGTCTGAAGCAGCATTTTCACACCGTGGAAATCATCTGGTTTCGGGTCAAAGAAGACAAAATCTGCTTGGACGACGCCCTAAGGCAGCACAAAATTTACTCAAACTGAATATAGCGTAGTGGAAAACCATGTAACGTGTAAGTGCGTTCAGCATATAAAAACACATATATACTCACACTCACATCAGATTCTTCATCATCTGATGACGCTGAAAGCCCATTATCATCTTTCACAATCTCCTTCGTTACTCTTTTCCCTAAAGCATAGGTCACAGAAAAGTTATTAAGAATCTCATTCTGGTTAGACCGAAGATGCTTGCAATTTAAGACATAATGTAACAAAGAAGAAAGTGGTACCTTCAGGCGAACTTTTGACATCATCTTGAAATCCATTCTTAGGCACATAGACTGAGGACAGTCTTGCAACTGAACGCCCGTACGATGAGAACATACACGGCATCGGTTTTGGCCATGAGCTGCGCCTAGTAGGCTTCCTCGGCATCTTATCAACTATCCTACAGTCCTACACCAAACACACATGATATTAATGCTTAAGAATGAAACTAGAGCAATGTAGCTTGCTTGCAAATTTCATCGCAAATTAATTAATTAAAAATATAATGGCTGAGACGAAAATCACGAAATCATGGAAAGTCTATGAAATCAGTTTCAGCAAACAGTACAATTGAAGATCACTAAGAAATAAAAAAGTATATATGTTTCGAAAACCTGAAATAAAATCAACAGGAACACAACTTTAACGATTGGAAATCAGGAATGGAGCGCTGTGAATCAGAAATTGATACACGACGAGGACCCTAAGACCGACCGGTCAACAAGGTGCGATATTCGTAATGGAGTTTGAAGCTTTATGTTGCGCTGACTTACTCTGGGTACGGGTAGTGTCTTCCGGCGACCACAGCGGAATCGGGGAAGAGAGAGAGAGAACAATGCGAAGGGCGGAGGAAAAGGAGGCCGAATTGGGCTGTGCACTGTCCTCTTATCACTTTGTGGCCCAAATACTGTTGTATGATTATGTTATGGTTTGTCGTTGTCCTAAATAGATATGCATTTATACAAAGTTACAAACTACAAAAGGTTACGTTATGGTATGTGAAAACAGAGATTATGGTCCGCCACAATAAATTGGTGTATTGTTTTTAAATCATCTTTTGCATAAAATGAGAGAGTGCACCCGAGAGCAAGTGTCTATGGCGGCATGTCTGTATATTGTTGCATCCGAGGTTGCACATATAATGTCGTGTCTAGTTTTTGTCTGTCAATGATTGTTATTTGCAAACTTCAAAGAATTGACTGGTATATTAGATGATGAATTGTATAGCTTTTATCGTAGTTATGCAATATATTATTGAACAATAGAGTGTGTTTGATAATATACTGAGGAAGTGTTCTCCTAAGATCAAGAGCATAGTGAAAATAGTAATTAAATGAAGGAACTGAATGTATAGGACAAGTGTGCACGATATATAGTGGAAACCTTTTGAACTATGGTAAAAACCACTACCTCCCACTTAGGACTGGAATGATTTGAGAAGCGGTTATTTATTGATATTCCCGATATATTTTCCTTGTACAAAGT
Source organism: Echeveria elegans (assembly GCA_035048345.1). Classification (NCBI taxonomy): domain Eukaryota; kingdom Viridiplantae; phylum Streptophyta; class Magnoliopsida; order Saxifragales; family Crassulaceae; genus Echeveria; species Echeveria elegans. Next base: position 365,300 of record JAWWMW010001397.1, read on the forward strand.
ATTAAAGTTGAATAGCATTCAAAAAAAGTTCGTCCTACATCTGCTTTCTACTCTCACGCATATAAATCTGAAGCAACAAATCGTCTCTCCTTCGCACTCAAGCTGCCACACCATACACAGACTCTTCCACACGAGGACGCACAACGATATACATGTTTTCTTGCTTGAGCACTGTTCCCGGTCTCGCACAAAGCTCTCTCACTGGTCGACACTTGAGCAATTAATCTTATAGTGATTGGTTAGGACAACTTTCTTCTTCTCCAAGATTAAATACAATTTCCTAAAAACAAAATATAAGATATTCAAAGATATTTCATAAATATATTCTAATAATTAATATCTCTAAACAATAGGAAAGTCGATCAACATAGCTAAGTGTTTGTTACATCAAAACTTGACGAGTCCTGTAGAGACAAGTCCCCAACAAATTTCCATTTTTGATGGTGATAAACAGTTTTTCATAAGACAGGGACAAAGGTGAGAAGTTTGAAGGAGTATATTGTTGACAGCATAACGTTCAGGGGGCGTGTTAATAAATCGAGAACTAAAGTTCTTCAACAGTTAGCTTCCATTGTCGTAGGGGTGTTTTTGGAGAACACAAATTTGGCAGTCGCTAACGTTGCCCAATCAAATGCAATCAGAAAATCGTGATTTCCATAAAACCAAGTTGATGTAAGCGAAGACTTACATGTCTATTCGCATGTTCCATCGATCCAACTATATATATCCAACGCCATAGATGAACGAAGCGTTCCTTCTCTCGGTATAGAATGCCATGTAACAAATACACGCCAACAACAGACTTAATTGCGCAAAATCAACTGTATAGTATACCATTTTGCACAAATAACCACATTTGTTAATAGAAAACTCAATAAATTCAGAAAAATGTAAAACAAATATACATAATATAGTATAACATTGTTTGATTTTGTTCATTATGAAAATTTGTATTTTTTATAGAAATTTCAATTTTAAATATAATATTTTTTTACAAACGTTTTGCTATTATAAAAAAATAAAAAATTTGCTTTAATACGTTTTGATTAATTTTAATTTTAATACAATTAATTTCTAATATGGTACTATTTTTTGAGATTTTTAAAATTTATTTGTATTTTTAAAATTTTGTAATAATTTTTTCATATTAACAAATGTGGTCATTTGTTAAGTTGAAGTTTTATAAAAGTGTTTAAGTGAATTTTTTTATATTAGTGATTTGTGCAAATCGTTGTATTATACATGTGATTTGCGCAATTAACTTTTAAGAAAAATAAGACGATCACACATAATATTCCCTGTCCATCTATTTCCAAACATGGATATAATGCAGCATACAATGTACAAGGGTCTCTGCATGTATGGCTCCTTAGTATACGTCACTATCTTCTTGGTAGCTGGTTATTTATGTCATCGAGACCAACATGGTCCACATCGTCGTCATGGCCGATAGACTCCACGGATGGCCGTTTCAGTCTTTGAAATATATCGTCCAGGGATTCAGATGAGGAGCCTTGTGAGGGATTGGTGAAGTTGGTTTCTCTTAAAGTGATGAATTTCTTGGACCCCATGTTCGACTTGAAGCTGCTGAAACCTGTTTTCACGGTTGCCCAAGTTGATGCTAAGCTGGAAGTTGGAGACTTCACTGTGTCATCTGATCGAGGGTTGCGAGGGTCTAGCAAAGAAACTTTCGCTGAGGCTATGATTTTTTCAGTGGGTCTGGCGGTGGCTGATTGCCTTATTTGTTCTCTTATGGCTGCATATTTGTTGCTGATTGCTTCTCTGCTGTTTCCAAGCTTACCTGTCTCATCACGGCGTGGTCTGGATGGGATTTCTTTCATATCAGTAGCAAATTGATCCTACAAAAGTTTAGCTCATAAGTTAGACTATAGTTATTAGAAAATGGGGGGAATTTGAAAAAGGAATACCAAATAAAACCATCTAAAAGAAATCAATGCTCAATATCATCCATCTTCTAGTGTTCAATTTATTTCAAAATCAAACTAAACGCTGCTAGCTACTTACTTTAACACCGCTTCCTGACTCCATATCGATGTTATTGAAATTCCTCGCCAGTGGAATAACATGTTCGCCAACCTTGCGACCTTCTTCAAGCCACATTCTTTCTGAAATAGTACAACTCACACGTGAGAATTACAGCAAGCACATGACAGACAGTGACAGAAATCATCATACTTCATTCCGATGAGAGAGTCCGAAGTTGAATAAATCAGTTTTCATACCTTTCTGTAAGATTATCAAACCTGATGGATCAAATCCATCTGAATCATCAACATCTGTTTGGAATTTGAATATATTCCAGTTCCCAAAATACTCGATTACTCGGTCAAAAAAGTTGCCAGCAACGAGCAATGTGTAGATGACCATAATAAGAGGATATATTCTGTTAAACCCTGTCCCAAAGAATGGTACTGCTTGATCAATGTTTCCCATGCGCTGCAACAGAATTTACAGTAGGGTTAACCTAAAAACTCCGACCCCTTTTCAAAGATCAAATGAAGGTATTCCTAAAACCTCATATTTTACGTAATGCAAACACACACACACACACAAACAAAAGTTAAAATGTATACCTACCTTCTCGAAGATGGTATGCTTGCCTTCAAGGCTAATGAGATTTAAAAAGTTGTATGAAATTGGAGGTGCATATCTGGCAATCATCCTATTGGGAAACCATAATGTAAATGAATGGTTAGTGCCTTCAAATAACAAAAGTGGTGTTAAGATGAGGTGAAAATTGAAATACAGTTGATGTTAGAAAACATACAAAAGCCAGATTCATAATAGCACACTTACGAGCATATCATCAGTAAGCTCACGGAACTTGTTTGCCTTGGTGTCAATGAATAGAACACGAGCATCCCAATCTTGAATAAGGAATAATAGGTGCAGATGCACATGTACATCAGAGGCGTAAAAGCCAAAACCTGAAAAATGTTACGAAGTCAAATTAAGCGTAAGCCTTCATCTCTTCCAAAAATGTTTGATTATAAACTGGCAAAGCGGAGAAGAAATAACCCAGCTGTTTTAGAAAAAAAAATTATGAACTTGTCTGTCAAAAGGGTACCTGCACCAAAACTTCTTGATGTTTCACATACTTTATAAGAACTGAAAAAAGGGACAAATCAACACCGTTTGTCAGTAGAGTTGCTTCTGCCAAAAGAATTGCAGCTGACATACACCCTAACACAACTGCCAGGAGTTTTTGAAGCTGCCTCTTTAGGATGCACCTCCAGAAAAATTCTGAGAGAGAGTAATTGAATGAAAAACATTAATCAGGTTATCAGAATCTTCCAGAAAATATATATTTCACAAAGAAAGGTAAATACTTGTGTTTCTCACATATGCCATTTCAACCCGAGTGTTATGGGGCTCAAGAACTTGTTAGCTCAATACACAAATCAAACTAGGATACTAATCTGTTCATAACTTACCTGCTGTGTCAAGAAAAGATGCCAACTTCCCAGTTCTAGGACTTTTGAGAGTAGATATATATTTCCTGAAATGATAAATGCATTTGTTGGAAGATAAAAATTACGGTACGCATAATGTAAATGCAAGTCATGGATGAAATAAAGTTCCGTCCTCAAGATTACTGACGGTATATCTCTATGTAACATGTTCGGTAAGAATAACAAATATATTGAGAAAATGAGTATAGGAGACAACCATCCAGTTGAGCTGCGACGTTCGTAATTCCTGATGGTATCTTCCAGTTCAAGGGCTTCTTTAACGCATACCATGTATTCACTAAAAGTAACACAGTAAAGACGATTACCCAAACGAACAAAAGGTAATTCCAGAAATATTTCAGAGTGCATGTGACAAGGATGTCATAGACAGTTGGTTACAGTTTTAAATGACACTTATACGTCAACCAAAAGTCAAGTTGCGAGCATATGCTTTTTGCAGATGACTGATGACTAATAATTACTTTAATGCAACTAGACAACCACTAGTCAGCTGCTATAATTTCATAAGACAGATGCTCATATACAGAATAAGTTAAATTTGAAATTTAATCACCCCAAACCTTTTGCACCGATAGTACTCCTCCCGAGCCCTTCTAAGATGACGCCTAAGTGTAGCCATGGACTTCTCATCTGTATCATAGTCCATGTCATTTTCACCCAATCGACCACCTTGTGGTTTGAACGAGGGGTCGTCTCTGAACTGGACAAAATGTCTCAGATAAGAGTGGAAAATGAACATGAGCAAATAACAAAAATCAAGAACCACAAAACAGGAATAATTACCGTCTGTGTCAGCATGTTATCAATGACATCCATATACGGCCTTAAGGGATCTCGTTTAGGCATCTGTTGTGAAGTTGCTTGAGCTATCTAGTAAAAGATACCGTGGCTAAATAAGTATTTGATCCGCTAGAGATAAGATAAGGGCTTATCAAAAGAGCTCCTTAATACCAATTAAAAAAATTAGTTACTTAGTAAATCACTTGAAACCTGAGTTGAGTTGAAACATGGCACAATGCAGAATATTATGACACATAATGAAAAACATTCAATAATGAGACAAATTTCTAAATTGAAAATCAATTGTAATTACCACAATTGCATTTGACAATTCTTGATGCGCATCATCAAGCTTCACTGCCATTTTGGCAATCTTATGAGACAAGACTTTTTGCCGAGTTGTCCAATCTGCATTTTTCCAGATGGTCCTAGGAATTTCACTCAGACCAAATCCAAGTAAAAATGCTCCCGTGACCAATCCAAATGTGTTTGAGCAAGCCATGGCCAAACCCAGGATCCCCCTAGTTCTGTGATGGCAGGGCCAATCCACACAAAAAAGTAACATTAAAATAATTGTTGCAACTGAATATAACCCTTGATGCAGAGGTTTATTTCATCACGTTGAATCCAATAACAAATGTGAAAAATAATTAGGAGGCCCCCCTTTAAACTAAAAGTGCAAAGTGCTCATTTAATATTCTTGACTTTGTATGGAGCTTCTTGGAGTCACCGGACATCCACATTAACATGAACCGTACTCGTTTCTTTGAATCGAGTTCAGTAAATATAAAGAGTTATATTGCTTAGAAAAGAGCGATATGCAATGTCAAGAATCGTTTGAAAATTATGTTATAGGAATCAAACCTTATCTTATCCATCATTATGAGGAGGATGAGCCCAAATAAGCCCACAGCTCCCACAATTGAGTAGAACACAAGATTCTCATGAATGCTAGTCTTAATTCTCTCATTGAAGGTGAAGTCTCCCGCATCTTCATACCCCTGGATAAGTGGTGCCACGGCCCTGCTCAAACATGTCCGCAAAATGTTCAAAACATTGAGGTCACTACAATTCCTCAATAGAATACGGGTAGAGAAAATGGAAATGTTTTATGGCTCACAGGTCGTATGATCTACATGACATACTTAATCCAAAACAATAAGTGTCCAAGCAGAATTACTACATTTGAATCTGACTTTTTGAATACTCTAATTGGATCTGATCTATGCTACCGTTAATGCACCCCTTTCACAGACTGTCCTATCACAGTAAGTCTACTCTCTCCTAACACTACACTAACATTTTGGTAGCAGTTGTTTAATCCGAGTTCTTCCCGAAAGAAGAAAGAAGCTAAGACTGTCTAATTAAACCTCATTTGATTCGTTAGACTTGAACCTACTGTGATCAGAGTCGATGAATAGTAAAAACTATGGATTCCATTAGTCATATGGATTTTATGCATAAACTCAAGTTTCAAGGTAATATCAGGATAACAAGGAAAAGCAGAATTCCATACCAAGTCAGCAAAAACATACTCCAGTATGACAAGCTCCAAAAGAATGATATCCCTCCGTTACCATGTCCAATTAATGTCTGCAAATTCAAAATAGTCAAGCAAGTCAATCTCAATCAGAAAACAATCTGTCAACGATACCAGCCTCTCTTAAATAAACTTGCACCATCACTTATTGAAGGCAACCCTAACTCTAAATTTATGTCGCATCTACCATAAAACACTTCTCTACAGTTCAGATCAAGGGAAAGAGATAATCAAACTAATTCACTTCAACACACTAACTAACTATCATTTGGCTCAACAATGCACATTCCTCCATCAAAAGTAACATAAAACAATTTTAAGTATCAGAGGAAAACGTACCGTCCAGATATCAGCAGGAACAAGAATGATGATGGACAGAGAACAAAACCAGGCATATCCAACCGTACACAAAACATACAACGGCACATCAGGACCAGCGAAATACTTCAACGTCAACACCACCATCCCTAACGTCAACGGCAGCGAGATCAGATAAAACAACCACATCTTTCTAGATCGAACGAAGCAGTATGAATGTTGAATACGTAGCCCTAATTCATCTAAGTACAATCAATTTCGCCGATTCAGATTTCCGCTACACCGATCAAATGCGCTATCGGAATCGGAAGACTGATTGGTGACGTGGCGCAGTGAATTACTTGCCGGCGAAGAAGTCCGGACGATCGGAAACGTATTGTTTCTGCCTTGGTTTTGGGCCAAAACAAAAGCTTAAATGTTACGGACGGGCCCATTAATATAGATTTGTGGTTTTGGTTATTGCCGTTGGGCTGCTGTAGTAGTGGCGAATTATCTTCACTCAACAACACGCAATTAACCCAAGGATGTCTACATTAGCTCTAAATTTCTGGTGGAACAGAGAAGGCACAACTAATGTTATTCATGATGATTCATTCTTATAACACAAAAAGACCGTTACAAATAAAAATAAATTAAACATTTAGTCATTGCGTAACAGAAAGCATTACGCCAACGCCTTCTGCGATTTAAACGATAATTTCTGTCTTAGTATAGAGAGAGCTGCTAAAGGATCCATTCCCTTGGCTTCTGCCCACCTTGTCGCGATTGTCCTCATAAGCCGATCCGCTCTTCCTCCAAAACCTCCCAAAAACTCCATAATAAAAGGCTCAAAAATAAGACCATTAGCTGAGCAACCAGCCTCGTACTTTGAAATCTTCTTGTCTTCTGCTCTCCTTGCTGCTTCTCCAGACTCTAACATTGCACCTCCAACAAAAGGAGACACAATTGAGACATCCACGCACAAGTCCATACCGTTGTCCCAAGCAGACACTAAAATATCTGCGGGCTTCTCACCGTTATCGAGAAGGCCAGCCACCTCTAACCTAGGCCTCATGTTGGTCTCCCTAAGAAAAGTAAACAACGCATCCCTCACCGCATTGTGCCTTCTAATCCTCCTCTCCCAACCCGGGCAATGAGAGTTGTGATCACCAGAAGCGTCCGAAGTCTGCATCCCCTACATGTCGTACATGCCCGAGAAAATAAAAATACATTCTGTCCAGTATGGTATTTTAGAGTCAAACGATAAGCCGTCGGGTTCATATGAAGTCCAGAAAAAGGCGTCCACTCCCTGACGCAGAAACGGTATTCACAAGAATGCTAACTCGTGCTCCTCCTCGACCCTTAATCTCTTCCCTGAATTGAAAAGAATTCATAAATTTACCATTCGCAAGATTCAAACCTACGCCCTCCAACCACACTTATGCCCAAATATCAAGCCACCCAACCTATTTTGATTTCTTAAAGTTAAATTTATAAAAATATATTGATAAATGTTGTTTGATCACCAATGCGGAATGAATTTTTTTAATTATACGCATACAAATTAAACAAACAAAAAACACTAATTTGTGTAGTCTTATGATGTGTTTCCCAAGATTGTCTAAATCGCTTAGCAAAGAGGTTAAATTTTAGAGTTTATTACCAAAAACCATCCGTAAAATACAGGTTTTTCGATTCACCACCCTTAAAAATCGATATTACCCTTATCCACTCATAAAAATATTTTTTTACTAAAAGCCACCCTTTTGCCTTTAATAAACTTTAAAAAATAAAAAATAAATCCAAAACAACTTAAAAATATTCCAAACTTCATAAAACAAATATACAAAATCCAACCATTTAGTGGAATTTTTATTATAAAATTATACCATGCGAATAATTTTGTATAAATTTAATTTGTTATTTCAAAAGTTTACAAAAATATAACAAAAAAATTATAAAAAATGTTCAATAGTTTATAATTAGTTTTTTGTTTGTGTTTGAATTTTAACAAATTTTTTTATTTTTTTTATTTTTAAATATAATTATTTCACAAAGCTTGAATTTCACATAACATTTCATATAAACATTTAATAGAAATAGAAAAAAATATCTTGTAAAAAATCAGCGACATTCAAAACAATAATAACAAACAATGAAACATTTTGTTATATTTTTGATAAAATTGTATGGTACATTTTGATAAATATTTTAAATATCAAATTAACTTTATACAAAAAAATTCTTAAAGCATATTTTCTTTATCGAAAGTGATACAAAAGGGTTGGATTTTTTATATTTGTTTTATGAAGTTTCAAATTTTTTAAAGTTTTTTTGATAATTCTTTTGATTTTTTTAAGTTAATTTAAGTCAAACGGGTGGCTTTCATTTTAGAAAATATTTTTATGGGTGGGTCTGGGTAATATCGATTTTTACGGATGGCGAATAAAAAAAATCCGTATTTTACGGGTGGTTTTCTATAATTAACCCTAAATTTTATTGGTGAATTGCTTTATATTTTTCAGACTTATTTAGGACCGCAGACGGATCATTCTCTTTTTGGCTTTCTCAGCAACAGTGGCTTTCTTGGTGCAAGTAGAGGGTTTATGAGAGATGATTATGAAGGATTATTTGTTTCCTCGAGGTGCGAAGTCTTTCTCGAAGAATGGAACTTGAAGTTTCGTCCTTCCTCGTCAGTTGGAATGAAGGAGCTAAGTTCTGGACTTTGCATGAATTCGACAGCGTATCGCTTGGCTATCAAATACGGTATAAGACAGAATGTGTTCACGGTTTCTCAAGCATGTACGGGTTGTAGGGGTTACAGTCTTAGAACGCAGCTAATGATCATGATTACCGTTGTCCGGAGGTGAGGATTAGGAGACATAATGCGGTTAGAGATGCGTTGTTAACTTTTTAGGGAGGCTAACATGGGGTCAATGCTAGAGGTGGCTGATCTTCTGATCGGTGTCAAAATGATGTATTATTTGGACACCTATTTGTTTATGATCTTTGCAATTATCATATAATATCAGTCATATGCTATACTTACGTTGCTATTTCAGGCTTAAAGTACAATTTACGTTGATTATAGAAGCTTGGAGCAAAACATAGCAAAAATTA
>JAWWMW010001397.1:374630-385595 GCA_035048345.1 Echeveria elegans
TTCCGCTGCAACACGACCTGTAGGTAGACCTATAAGTGCACCTGGAGTTAACTTCTATCACACGATAGAATATCAATAAGTTCCCAAGTCATGTCAATAGTTTCCAAATTGTCGGGAACTTACAAATCCTGGTCCAAATATAGTGCACAGTGGCCACCTCCTCCTAGAGCTAGGTATTCAACGAACAAAGGGTAAAATAGCGATTAGCACCTAGTGAACAACTAATGCTTCAGTTGCGTGTAAAAAAAAGCAATATAAAAGGATATTTAGCTTTAAGCAGCATAGCTAGACCATCTTGAGTTCGCAACATGTTCAGAAATGTGACAGGTAATGAAAATTGCATGTCAGCTGAGTTTGGATGGATCAGGTCGTATATGTAAATATAACTGAATAGGTAACGCTTATAAAAGCAAACCTGTAGGCCGATATTGAACAGGAATACAAATGACGTACTTGATCCCTGAAAAACCATTGTCGCACGTTAATAAATTTGGAAGAGGTGTGGCTGCAAAAATATTATACGCATATTTGTGATCGAATGTTTCTCATGCCGGAAGGTTGCAAGTGTGCTTCGACCAGTCCACCAGATACTGCACCATTACGAACCCCAAGAAGCTAGAAAGAATATAATTTTGATGAGAAAAAAAATAAAAGAAAGACTAACAGGAGACTTCCACAAACTCATTGGCACACAATGGATGTAGATTTCGTTAAAAGATACTTCACATTTCTAATATCCCAATAACTAACAACAAATTCGTTGGAGGGATGGAGGTACCAGCAAACTGAGGCCAGGCCAAAGCATGCTTCGGCTGCACAGAGTTGACAGCGAGATGCCATGTTTCCACCTACTGCACAAGCACAAAACAATTAAAACTTGATATTGATTAAAACTCATAATGTAATGTTCAAAATGACAGAAAATGAGTGCATATTTCTTAAGGTAAAAAAAGAGGAAAAATGAGTGTGACTTTGAATTTTTTTTTTAACATATGAGTGGTTATTTGTGAGGAAGAATCATACGGGTGAGACTTTAGAAACACTCCTAACATACGGTGGTTATTTGGAATTATTAATTACCCTATCTAACTCTTCGGTAGACTCTTATAATGCACACTTCAAGCACGGACGGACAGCCTTGGGTATCTCTATCAATACACAGCTACTCCACACTCAATCATCACATATCTGGAGCACGGGACGAACAACACATCCACACCGATGCAAAACTAAATCATAGTCCACACGGACAAATAATCAGCTTCCACACATCATTGTGGGAAGAATTAATGAAACATGCCCACTTACCCACAATCATGTTGGCCGCCGGCTGATGTTTTCACTTGAAAGGGATTGAGAAAGTGAGCACCTTTATTACACAGCGAAGTCCCTAGCCCCATCAGCAACTCCAAAGATGCAGTCTTCCAACTTCTTCCTCCTCAAAATCTCCAAACCCAGCAGCAACCTAAAGCCGCAAGATACCGGAATCAGTAACTAAAGCTGAAATTGCTCATTTTAGCTGTTCAATTCAATCAGCTTCAGCAGTATCAGCCTCACCGATGCTCTCAGTCCAGGTCCAACGATGATGGTCGCAATCCGATAGAATTGGAGTGTGTTGTATTCGGTTCGAACCCATTTACGAAAAAAAAAAATTAACAGTCTCCACGTCCATGTAAGATTGAACTGTTATAAATCTTAGTAAAGCACGACAAATAAATGAGCTAAACTCGAGTGCAAGAGGAGCTATTGAACTTCAAAATGGTTCCATACAGCAAATCTTGCAAGTGAAACAAATTGGAAGGTGCTCGTGGGAACATAACATAGTGGCAACCTTACAATGGCTAATGAGTGCCGTCTACCTAATGGATCTTTGAATTTAGACTCTGACCTGCCTGAAGTTTGTGTATGCAACTCGGGCTGATTCACTTTTTTGACGAACTTCTTCGCACATCTTAACTGATGCCTCTGAAAACTTGGTAAGCTTATCAAGCACCTTTGCCAGACTAGATTGTATAAATTTGGAGGAGCTCGGATTAGATATACTGTTGTTTTGGAGCTCAGCCTCGGCCTTGTTATTTTCCGCTATACTGATGGATTCGGATACTTTTTGTTTCTTTTGTTCTTCCTTGTCTTGTTGCTCCATTACTTGATCAATGTCGGCCAAGAAGTGTTTAATGGCGTCGCTGAGTTCCGTAACTGGCAAAGACTGCACGCCAGCTGACCAGTCGCGGATGAGCACGAAGATAGGCGGTGCTAAGACGCGTCTAGGGGAGAATGCCCGTCTTCCCTTGGCCCGTTCTTGTGGTAACATGATGCAATTTTGTAGATATCCGTTGAGAGCTTCGACATAAAGGGTGTGGCTGTCGATCCAGTTGGTGAAGCTTAGACCAAAGCATTCGACCTCGTCTCTTAACTGGGCTAGTATTTCACGACGGTTATCATTTAATGGAATCTCTGTGGTGGACTTTTTGTGGTATGCCAAGGAAATGGTGATGTATTGGGCATGATGGCATTCGAGCATTGCTTTCCACATACGAGTCAATCTGCATTTGCAACAACAGGATCTTACATGAATATGCATTCAGGGAGTGGCTTGATGTCTGACGTGTGAAGTGCTGAAAATTATGAGAGCTACTCTGTCATACAATTTTCTCATCTTACCCTTGAACCAATTCTCCAAGTTGGGGTAGCAATTCCTCGTCTCTCATTTTTTCAATACGTTTGGATATCGAGTCGCAAGCATGAAGAGCTACTCGAATCTGAGAATGCAAGTCTCTTACGGCAGCCCGTGTTTTATCAATGACATGAGAACTGACATCCTTGGCAAACTGGCACGTCAACAGGTGACACTTTTTATCATATTCCTTCATAATTACTACACTTGCCTGCACAAGTGAAATGCCACTAAAGTTTAGTACTAAACAGTTCAATAAAATGAGCCATTTCAGCTAATCCTAAATAATAATGTTAAAGTCAATCACTTGACTCAAACATCTAGACGATTGATTTACCACGAGATATGCTTGTTTCAGATCTAATTACAAAGGTAAACTGGCAATGGTTCAGTGAAATGCGAAAAATTGGTAGTTTGTTAAGTCGTCTTATGACTGACTGCAGTAAGGGGGCGAGTTACCTTCACTTCATCGTATAGTTTTCTCTCCCAAGCAAAAAGTCTCTCCAACGTGGACGAATGACTTCCGGCAAACATGCAAAACTCCTCACCAAATTCACTTCCACTGTCATCGTTTTCATCCTTTGACCCTGTTGTGAGAGGATTCTTTGATGATGATGACCTCGAAGATGCCGTCCTATTCCAAGTTATGACCTTTCCATGTGATGGTTCTGCTGAATATATCACACAGTCGGCTTCAATAAAAATCTTACGCCTATAATACACCCCCCACCCCCACCCCAAAAAAAAACTAAGCATTAAATTAACGAACGAATAAAGATGCGCACCATTAGAAACGAGAGAAGTTCTTCCCCTGCAGCATACAATGCCAAAGGCTCCCAGGAAGCTTGACGCTGATGATCCTACAAGTGAAAAATGCCAAGATGTGACTACACATTGAGTTCTATCCAGCGTCTTCAACTACACAATGGCAGGAATATTAAATCTACCTTTGGCTTCAGAGTACCCAACTCTAATCTTATTCGCCTCAAGCAGCCTTGACACTTCTCTTCCAGCCTCTGACGCTCTAAAAAAACGATGCTCAATATCCTTAGTACTAGACAAAAAATCCTTGGCTCGATGCGTAATGAACTCAGACGGATCCTCCCTTTCCCGTAACAAGTCCTCCACCTTTTCACCCTCACTGTCGCCTTGTTCTACTCCAATGCCGTTTCCATTGGTACCATTGCTACTGGCTGTACATTTAGCTGGTCCTAACGCCTCACCCTCATTCCTCAAAACTCCAGCCTTCTCATTATCCATGCTCGTTCTAGATTCACTGAATTGCCTGCTTTTAACATTCTCAGCATCAGCATCTCTATCAAATCTTCGAATGTTCTCACTAGTATCGAAATAGTCCCAAGAACTGCCAATTTCAGGCAAAGGCGGAGGCGGAGGAGGCATGGAAAACCCCATGTTGTCATCATCCAGAAATCCACTCATGGCCGGACTAAACCTCAAGGAAACCGCAACTCCACCACCAGACCTCATACAATTCACAGTAGTGGTGGTAGCCGCGGCAGCCTCTCCAAATGTAGAACCTTCCAGAAGCTCCACATTGTGCACAGGGGACGGCGATGGATGATAGGACGAATGCAACGGCGTAGTTTTACCTACTTCACCAGCAGACAAATTCTCCACTTGAGCGTATCGTCTCAACGCAGCGCCGATGTTCTTTAACGAGTTGGTGTACGCAACGTGCGACGCGGCCAAATCGCACCTCGAATCGATCGCTTGCTTTATAAACCTCTTCCGCTCTCTACAAAGCCGTAAAGGCTCGTCCTTTTCGAACTTGGACGAGGTCGTCCCCATCGGAACTGAAAATTAGGGTTCGAAATCCAAATCCAAACTAGTAAAGGTGGGGTTTTTCCAGAATCTAACAACTCCGCCAAGGCTACCACTAGTTCAAACAGTCAAGCCTGAAGAGGGAGATGCGTCGGAGTATGGAAAAAAAGAAGAAGAGGAAAATGGGTAGTTGGGGGATTCATAAATGGCATGAGCAGAAAGATGCAAAAAAATTTAAGCAATTAAGGAAAGAGTCTCTAAAAAGTGAGGAGTTGGGGGAAATGGATCGGAGTGGAGAAGAGAAGTGAAGTGCGTCGTTGGGGATTGAGTCTCTGTGGTGGTTTTGCTTTTTGCGAGAAACAAAATGCATTGGGAGGAGGGAAATGATGAAGTGACCCAACTACCCTCCTCACCACTGCAACGGATCTAATGCTAAAACTATACTCCCCTGATAATTTTATTTTAAAATATGTTATTTGTATTCTTAATGCTAATAAAATATTATTTTGGTCTTATGATCGTTCAGTATGGCCATGGACGCTTAAGTTAAATTACTGATTCTAAAAACTTACTCCCTAAATTCCCTAATAATTCTTAAGGACAATGAGATTAAAAAAATATGAAAAAGTAAAAATAAATAAGTAATGATTAAAAAAATATAATGTTTGTATGAAAAAAAATGAATGATTTGATTGTAAAAAATGAAATAATGATGAGAGAGAGAATTTATATGAGACGTGAGAGTAAAAGTGAAGAGAGTAATATTTTATTTTAAAAAGTGTAAAATATATTTTGAGACATACAAAAAAGAAAATGTAAGAAATACTATTATGGTACGGAGGGAGTAATTTTTCAAACGCAAAATACTCTATAAAATACTATCTACTAAAAATTTAATTACCAATAAATAGAAATAAATATTTCAAATCATTAAATTATTAGAAAAACAAAAGAAATATTAAATTTTGACTATTTTATCCAAATCGTTGTCAACTACGTACTACTTGATATTTCTTGCTGCTTTGCTGGAAATTAAAGTACAAGTTCTTGATTAATAACTAGCATTACATAGTGCAAACAGATAACCTTGAATCTGAAAAATAACTACTCTTCGTCGGTAGACACCTCGTGCAACAATTTGTCCCTCAACCTCTCCTCACGTGGTGCCAGTGCAGGCTTCATCAGTAGCGTGTTCAGCAAATCACTGTTGATCTTTAGTTGCATTAATCTTTGATCGTTCATCCGTGCCTTCCTTCGCTCCTTGCACTTTTGAAACTCTAACATTTCCTTTTTTAAAATTTGATGACTTCTCCTCTCATGTCAGCATGCATGTTTTTCACCTAAAGTCAACACTTCTTCAGATGTAAATGTGTGGTTCCCTTTTCTTTTCTTTTTTCTTTTGACTTCTTCATTCCATCAGGACGTTTGTTTCCGGCTGATACAAACCCAACAGATGCACCATCTTCGTTAAGTTCGTTATTGTTTTCCTCTTCCACTCGAGCTCTTTTACCACTGCTAGCACTGTGATGAGAAGCATCTGGTTCAGTTCTTACTCCCTTCGTTTAGGCAAGAAACGTTGAATTTTCGGCTGCCATTTAGGATACTTGAGAAAATGCACCCAAGCATGCTCAAATAAGAAGTTTTTGTTAACTGTTTGTCGAAAAAGTACATGAGCAGTGCTTATAATATCCTCCTCATTCATACCACTTCTCTTTGATCAAACAGATTCTTCATGGCAGCCAACCCATTTCATCTCGTCCTCGCACATTTTTTTCCACGGCTCTTCATCATAACAATATTTTGGAAAGGCAAATCTTGAGACCTTGATAACCAAGCCGCATTGTACGAATTTTTTTTCTTTTCCAAAGACGAGCATTGGTAGTATTAGTCGATACGTTTTGCGTCGGTGCAATTCTAAAAAAGACTAGCGATAAGCGCTTCATCCTCCCTTGGTGACCAAATTTTCTTAGCATTAGTTGCGGATGAAGCATGGATTGAACTATCATGAGAGATATTGTGGGCCATCGGAGGAGTAAGTATCGGCTCTTATGAAGGGGTGATGACGGGTTCGGAGAAATAATTTTCTTTCCATCATTTCATTATTTAAGGCTTCAAACCCTTCACTTTGAACATAAGACATTGTATGATTATTTACTCTATTTAGCACAAATAAGAGGAAATAGTTGAATAAAATGTTTGGCCTCATGGGTATTTATAGAACTCAAAATAATATTTATAAGTATTTTAATATGTAGATATAAAAGATACAATTAATGATATTTTTATATTTTTTTGTATTTTTAAGATAAAATAAGTTTAAACATACAATAAAAATACTAATATAAGAAATGACCAACTAAACATAAGTTTGTGATTTAAAATGAGAGTCAACAAAAGTTGAGGATTTGAATGAACTTTTTGAAGTTGATGATTTAAATGGCTGATTTTGAAAAGTTCATGATTTAAATAATATTTTCCCAATTAAAATGATACTTGTCTGATCATTGTAAAGATTTTAGAAATAATAAGCCAGACAGCTAATGTAAAACATATCATCAAAAGACCTATAAAGTTCAAAAGCAAGCTGAATTTAGGCGAGGGTGGTGACCCGAAAAGACAAAGCATATACTAAATGCTACTCATTCCGTTCGGATTTGTTCTTTTTATTTGGGTTGTTGCACGCTTATTAAGAAATAATGAGAGTGTGAATGGAGGAATAAGATAAAATTAAGTGTACGGAGAATAAAAGATGAAAGACAAATTTTATGAGAAATAAAATAGGAGAGAAAATACCTTAAAAAAATAAATCTGAGGAGATACAGTAGAATGTTGTGAATTCCAGTCAGAAAAAAAAGGCATCCCCATCCCCCCCATACACATGTTAACGCTAAGCAACGCAATGCCTTTTGTTAAAGACTTAAAAGTATTGTTTGAGGTGAATAAAAGTAGAGATGTGCCAGTGTGGCCCATTTTGATTCCACTTGGCTTGACGAGTCTCGGATGCCTTGCATGCATATTCAGTTCATACTTTATAGCTCAGATCCACTTTTCTGATTTCTAAGGGCATGTGCATGGTTGCTTAAATTTCAGCACCTCCTCCAAATTTAAGAACAAAATGAAGAAGACCTCCTAAATTAGCACCTACTGGAACACCTCCTCTCCATTTTGTTCTTTAATTTGGAAGAGGTGCTAGGAGGAGGTGGTGGAATTTAAGCATCGGTGCGCATGCCCTAAGGTAATGACTTTGCTGGCAAGAGTTAGGATTTACTCTAATCGAATGCACATTTATTGTAAAGATTCCGATAGTTAATGGAACCGAAAATGCAAGAGATTTCAAGGAAACCGCAGTTATTTTTGTCGTTGCCTTTGTTTTAGCATTCACGTTGAAGGCATCATAATTCTTCCTCTTAATAAAAAAAATTTTTATTCAATTTGCAAAACGGATCATACTCGTTCAAAAAAAAGGTCTGTGTATTCATGTGCATCCATGTGAACTAGCGGATTTTGGGATGAAACCAACTCATGCGCATCATGTGAAATTATAAGCACAATGTATGCAATTTGATACCTTCTCTAACCACTCCTATTCTTAAATTTTTAAGCAAATTAGCGCTGGATCCAAGTTGGTGAAATACAGGATAAATTGCACGAGGATAAGAACAGGATAAATGATCAATTCTCTCCCAAACCTTAGAAAAAAACACAAAGACAGAGACCCCCTCAATCCACAACTGAAGAGCCGCAAGAACCAATCAGTATCAATCCAGTACCGCAACGTAGCGCGCCAATCAAAATCCGAACATATGACAGTAGATACGGCATCCGTCAAATTCGAATCTCGAATTCCGAAAAAAGTTTAGTTATCGCGATTGCAAGTCACCTACGGGGGGTTGGATTTGGACTCAAGGAGATGGTCGGTGAGACGAATGGTGCGCCGCGTTCGACGGATAATATTTCGGTAACGTGCGATTAGGTTTAGGCCGCTGAGTTGCGGTTTTGATGGTTTTAGTTTTTGCATTTTTGTGTTTATTTGATGGTTGTTGAAGCTTACAGTGAAACGGGGTTTGGGAGAGGTGATTAAGTGGCGTGGTTTGCCGAAGGAGATCAAATTGTGACCGTTGTATTTATAATTTAATTACCTTGTTTGTGACCTGAGTGATGGCATTCGGCGATCTCATTAATCAAGTTTTCGACTTTATAATCCTAGATTTCGATTCCCGCCGCACCCAGGGACGGTAGCTAGTAATAAATGAAAACCACTACGTAGTACTTATTACTTTAATTAACATTAGATATTGTCATTTCATGATATTCAAACGTAAATAGTTAAAATAAATAGTCTCAGCATTGCATCACATGAAATAAGCAACTGCTAATATATGCGTCTCTCATCCCATCCCTATATCGTGTACTTATTTGTAGATCAGACTGAAACCTCTCAACGCTGAATCCAATACTTACTTTCCGCCGGTTAAAGGGCAGCTAGTTTAGGGGCATGATTTTCAGACATCTTCGTCTGTGACCTTGTACTGCTCCATCACCTGATCACACTCTACCAATCTCTCAGTAGCCGTGAATCCTACAGAGTTGGCCAAACGAAGATCTCCAACGATTCCGTTGTTCCTGAATAAAGTAACTCTGGCGCCATCAAGAGCCTTGTCAATCTTGGAGCAGCCTTTGACTGGGCTGCTGACGAGTAGAACATCGCATGTCTCGTTCTCATGCTCGTCCTCCACCGGAATGTGATATGTCCCTGTGGAATCAGTCTCAGCCTCCTCGCTAGTCCAGGTTACCTTGTTTGTATTCCTGCTGGTGCACTGCACTTTCACCTTTGCGCCTGCCACACAAAAAAGAGGGCAGGTCACTTTGTTTCCATTATACTAAAAATACTGATCAACATGGTTTCTTGCATATTTGCTCGGTCAAACTAGAAAAAACAGTTGAAGACTAAGATCTCGATTCTCGCACCAACAACAGAAGTACAGATCCGCATCTAAATCTTGTAACAACAACAGGGGATTCACTGACTAAATCCATAGAGAGTATGTATGACAAACTAAATTAGTGAATCAAAAGTCACAGATGCAACACCCAATCAAGAATATCATCGGTCAGCGAAAGCAAATTGGACATTAACTGCACAGAAATTTACAACAGATCCAGTATGGATCTAAAGTCACAGATGTAGTGAAAAATGAAACAGAGACACAACAGTGTCCAGATCTGAGGACTAGTATGCGGGGGTAGCGAGATACCTTGGAGGTAAGTAGTGGCAGGAGTGATGAAACCGGCTTGGCAGGTGTCGCAGAAGGCACGGCCAGTGACGACGAGTGGGCGTTTAGTGGTGGTGGCGACGTGACGAGCAGTGGCCAAGGCCGGGAGGATGACGAGGGCCAGGAGGAGTACTTGCTTCGACATTTTTTTGCAGTAGAGTAGATCTGAAGATGAGGGGTTGAGAGAGATGGAGGGAGGGGTTTAAAAGAGAAAAAGAGGTGGAATTAGCTGGCATTTGCTATTTGGGTGGTGGGTGTTGCTGTCTCCATTCTCGTGTTTCGGGAAATACGTTTAATGATTTATACACGTATAAAAAGTACGTATAATTTCAACAACGCAACTTAGAGATGGTGAAAAAGCATTGACTTTAATACATGCGGCATCTAAGGCGCTGATTTTTGTTCACTAATTTTCCATTAAAGAGGCTTCTCGTCAATTACGCTCCCTCTGTCTCTCGTGCCCCTCTTCGGATCTACTACAATGCAATCAAACGGCGACGCAAGTCAGAGTTTTATGATTTCTCGTACATTTCACGTTCAACAACCAAACACACGATCGTAATGTTCGTGCTGCATGAATCAACACAGTTTTATTTACATAAAAATTAAGTTATTTGACTGTAATTAAAATTTTATATTTAGTAAGTATTTGCATTGCATTTTCAATTTTAGATGCAATTAGTGTAAATTAATTTTAACGACAACCTTTAGATCTAGATCATTACTCGTAACCCATGTGACTGTGACAGTGTTCTCGCGGCATAAATGGAATCTTATCTTGTCGAATGTCGTGGGTCATGCAAATTGAACCTTGTTTGTTATTGGAAAGTAGTTAACTAATAGCCTCTGGATGAGAAAGCCCATTAACTAATAAATGGGCCGTATAAGCCCACTCGGCCTCCCGCAAGGGTTGAATGGATCTTGTCGTTGATTTGTATCCAGAGTAGTTAAAATTAAAATAAGGTACAAGACTTTGTCGAAATGGTACCTGTTCTACATCTAGTGTATGAAGAAAAAATAGTTTTTCCAATAGCACCTTTTAGCTGCTTTATGCGAATATTATCTGCGTGTATTAGGTAAGAGTGGACTATGAGTACCTTGACGAAGTCACCACTGTTGTCTGTTCTTTTGACAAGAACTGGAACTGAATTGAATTGAACTGAAAATTTAAAATTAATTAATTACATTTGCATATTATTTTTAATTTTAAAAAATAGTTTTGACAATAGTGAATGC
>JAWWMW010001397.1:389335-400470 GCA_035048345.1 Echeveria elegans
TGAAGATGAACGTGAATGCCTCGGTGTTGGTATCATCCTCAGCAGCAGGCCTTAGTTGTGTAGTTCCGGGCCCGTATGACCTCTTTTTTTTTCTCTAAATATATTAGCTATTCTAGCCGTCAATATTGTTCTTGCTGCGGAGGGTCGAGCGCCCCTCTTGGTACTTTGAGTAGCGCACTAGTTAAAGCTGGATAATGTTACATTTTAAAATGGATAGAACGCAGGTTTTTGCTTATGGTTTATGCGCCAAAAGCAGGTTTATTTTGTTTACTCGCCGAGAGGCCAATGCTTGTGCTGATTTCCTTGCAAAACAATCAAGGAAATGTCTTATTTCTTGAAGCAACCTGTCAAGTTGTCCACTTATTATTTCTTCTTTTATGTCGGGTTGAGTTTTGTGCCAGTCTCATGTACTCCCTCCGTTCCATATTGTTGTTCTCAGTGGATAGTTGGCGCGATTTTAAAAAAAATTATGTTATGTGATGTAAAAATAGGAAAGAGAATGAGTGGCAAGTGAATAGATTGGAGAGAGGGTGTAAATGTAAGAAAAAGTTTTCTATTTAAGACAAGGGAAAAAAAAATTGAGACACCAAAAAAGAAAATGTCGAGAAAAAAGAATGAGTAATAAAAAAAACTGACAAAGTTTTTCAAATTATAAAACGACCCCTGATTTTATTCAAAGTACAGTTGACGCATAAACCATATTCCCAAATTGAGTAAATCCTAGATTGGTCAACTGGGGTCAACAGATCCTGGTATTTCAGCAGTTGGTGAGATATATGAGCAGATGGAAGAGATAGTTCGAGATGTAGCGAATAATGAAACAATTAGACGATATGGGGAAGCACAAAAGGAAAGATAGAGCTGATGCATTGACCAAGAAGATAGCTCCCATGATAGCAACACCTTGAGCAAGCCAGTACAGGTCAAGGACTACCACATAGATGCCTGCCATGAAAGCTAAGGACATCATTGTAAGTGATACCCCAAGCAGGGGCAGTCCCAGTTTGAGGGCAATGAGGACCAAGTTGAGATCTCCCAGTTGTGCCCAGATCATGCAGACTGCCACAATCATAGCGCTGTTCATTGCTATTGTGTCGCAGAAAATGAAAACGCTGAATACGTTCTGGTGGAGTAGGGTCGCCTGGCCTTGTTTTGGATCAGAGTTATTGTAACCTCCTGGCAAGGTGAAACCTGCTGCATATGTTATTGTAATTATCAGCGTCGCGACTACTAGAAGTGTGTTGACCCTGTCCTTGTAGTTGCTGGGGTTTCTTACAGGCTTAAAGCTCTGAATCAGTTGGTTTGCTGAGTAGTGGTAATCCATTGGGGGACCTCTTGGTGCACCCGCAGCTGTAAGTGCCGTCCAAGTCAATCGCTGTGCGGTCAAAATATGGTGAACTGATATAAACATCGACATGAATGGCAGATTAATATGTTTAGTTTCAGTGTAACTTGTGGTTGGAAGCAGATTTACCTGTTGAAAAGATGCGACGTCTTCAATGTAAAACTCGGCTGCATCAAGAGCTGTCAGTCCATCATTATTCGTCAGTTTCATGTCCAAATTTGTATTCCAAGTCAGCGCGCTGACGATCGTCGGGTGCCAGTTCGTTGTTGCCAAATGCAAAGGTGTGTTTCCATCCTGGTCCTTTGCATTTATCAGTTTCCCACATTGACTATTCTTGAGAAGGTAAACGACCATATTTGTTTGACCACTCTCTGCTGCAGTGTGAAGTACATTTCGGCACTTGCTATCGAGAAGCTCCACGAGGTCTGGGGAATATTTAAGCAGAATCTTAACCACATTTTCATGGCCTTGCATAGCTGCCCAATGGATGGGATAGAATCCGAAATGATCCTTCACAACAGCGGAAAATTCATATTTGCTTAACAGGCATTCAACTCCATCCAAGTAGCCAGTGAAGGCAGCAAGGTGAAGTGGTGTTCTACCCTCTTCATCTCTCGATTGAACAAAACCTGGAACTAGCTCCACGAGGATGAGCAGTGCTCCTACCCAATGAAAATATCCAGGCATATTGAAATTAATAGATTTTCTGAAATAAAAATTTAGCAGAAATAATGAAATCTTACCTTTATGTTTTCCCCAAATAGCTGCATGAACTGGTGGCTTTCCCTTCACCATTTCAAATATCAGATTCTGGTCTTCATAAGATTCCAGTGCTTGCTTGATCACGTCTTCGTATCCAGCCTCTGCGGCAAGATAGAATCCTGATTTCTCCTCATTGTTCAGAAAAAACATTGCTTGTGGAGCAGACTGTACCAGAACTTGGGCTATATCTTTATTGAAGCTAATTAAAGCCCTGTGCAGAGCAGTGTTGCCCTGCACATTTGTGGCCATCAGACCATCACAGCCACCATTGGAATCTGTTAGTTTAGAAACCAGCTCCTGGACCACAGCTGCATGCCCAGCCTCTGCAGCCAAATGGAGAGGCGTGTCGCGGTTGCAGTTTGTACTCGAAATAAGAGAGGGGGAAAGGTTAGCTATTTCCATCAGGACATTCACATTACCATAAGCAGCTGCCACATGAAGCGATGTGTTTCCAAGAGGAGAACCACAATGTAGAACATCATCTTGAGACACATCCTGGCCCTTTTTGGCACGTACTGCTTCAAGGATGACCATGAACTCAGCCAGATTGCTTTTGGCAGCTGCCTGATATAATTCATGCCCCATATACTGTTCTGAAGCTAACCCGTGGAATTGATCCTGCTGGGGAATCCGGACGAATCTATTGTTCCACTTCTTCAGCTGATAGTCTCTCCTCACATCAATCTTGATATCAACAACACCCATGTTGCAAAGAAAAAAAAAATAACACTCGGACTAGGTGAAGAGACTGAGTTGTGAAGTGCAGGAGATATGAGAGCTACTTCAAGTAAGGAAAAGAGTTAGTGATGATACAAGTCTTTTCAAGTCAACAAGAAACTATTAAAATAAAGACAAGAAGAAGACCTAGCAGCACATCATAAGTCAACAACAGCTCTTCACCGTTAATCCTTTCGCCAGAAAACAAAAGTTTACTCTCACGAAATTTCCTGGATGTATACCCTGACTTGTGGATGTGTGCATAATTGAGTGGAAATGATAGTACATACGGCCGGCATTAAAACAAGCAGTCCTTTGCAAGTTCATCAATATATATATGACAAGTTGAGAACAATACATTTTATTATCATTTATCCGAATAATATAGGCACTAGAGATCATGTTACAGCTAGCTGCAGTTATTTATTCAACGGGAACATCACAACAACCGCAACACACGCAGCATATACAGCAGCTTTGTCTTTCCACATCCCAGCAGGGCTCCCGTCATTCTCTTTCAAGGCTGAGCCTGTTCAGGAAATGAAATGGAAATAGAACAAAAAATCGTAACTGTTTTTTCTGTTGCATAACTCAACACTATGAGTTTCAATTAAGGGTTAAAGTCTAAGGAAAAAACAGCTACCGCAAGTTTTCTCTTGAAATTTTCAACATGCTCCTTGGGGTCTCGTTTGGTCTGTTTGTAGCCTTCAACTTTATTTAATTCCTGTGAAAATTCAGGGACGTGATTACCCGTGCATGTTATTTAGAGATCACTAAGCTCAATTATTAGTTCACCAAACTTCCGGAAATAGTGATGTGAAACAAATATGTACACCATAATTGCTCAATCGTTCGTGCTTAAATGGCTTTAGTCAGAGAATATGATCAGCAACTATACCTCTATCCATGCTGCTAACTTTGGGCGGCCAGCAGTAGTATCATAATTCTTGACATCCAGTAAAAAGGCTTGAAATCTTTCGATGAAGGGAGCATAAGCTATATCCACCTGCGCAATTGTACAGCCAACCTTTAATTAGAAAAGCTCCAAAGTTTACTGTGATCATATGGGTAGAGAGTTGTGTCACTCACTTAATAGCATGGCAATGTAACATGAACACGTTAGGTGACTATTTTATACCATTAATTGAATTTTATTGGTTGCTATTTTTATTTCAGGAAGTCTGTGTTCTTTTCTGTAACAATAGAACAAAAAGGTCAGCAGATATACCAGGCTCAAATGGCCGAGGAAAAATGGCCCGTCTTCAAATTTGGATAAAGCTTTCTCTAGGTAATCAAACGCATCATCTGAAAATTTTCAATGGTTACAGCATAAGCACCAAAAAGGATCACCAGAGAAAGGAATGATCATCATCCCTTGCAAAGGATTTTAAAAAAAGAACTTACTTGCTTCATTGCCTACTTCACCCTTTATTGAGCTGAATACAGCCGCATTGAAGGTATTTGTGTAAGAAAATAATTCTTCAGCAAACTCTTTTTTCGCTGGGTCCTGTCCACATAGACTAGTCTTAGATATCTAAGATATAACTACTGTAACGCAATCAACCACTGCTAGCAATAGTTACCTGTGGGAGAAGTGAAGGCCCCTCAAAATGCTCATCAACATATTTAACAAGGTCAAGACTTTCTCCCTTCACTTCATTGTTATGCTCCAAAGCAGGCACCTGCAAATGGGGAGGAATACATTCTGCTTCATCATAGCTGAAAGCTATTTATTAATTCGTAATGTAGAGGATACGAGAAGCAAGACAACTGGTCTCAAAAGTATATGTTGGGGTTCCCCTCTAGGAAAAAAATATGGGGTTTATTACCGGAAACCACCCGTAAAATACGAGTTTTTCCAATAGTCACCCGTAAAATGGGATATTACCAATAGCCACCCATTAAAATATTTTTTTACCAATAGCCACCCGTAAAATGGGTTTATTGAACTGATTATTTTTATATGAGTGACTATTGGTAAAAAAATATTTTAATGGATGGCTATTGGTAATATTATATTTTACGGCTAGCTATTGAAAAAATTCATATTTTACGGATGGTTTTCTATAGTTAACCCTTGATTTTAACCACAACCTTTACATCTAGATCATTACTTGTAACCCATGTGACTGTGACAGTGTTCTCGCGGCATAAATGGAATCTTATCTTGTCGTGGGTCATGCAAATTGAGCCTTGTTTGTTATTGGAAAGTGGTTAACCAACAGCAGCCTCTGGATGAGAAAGCCCATTAACTAATAAATGGGCCGCATCAGCCCACTCGGCCTCCCGTAAGGGGGTTGAATGGATCTTGTCGTTCCAGAGTAGTTAAAATTAAACTAAGGTACAAGACTTTGTCGAAATGGTACCTGTTCTACATCTACCGTATGGAAGAAGAAAATAACTTCTTCCAACAGCGCATTTTAGCTGCCTTATGCGAATATTACCTGCGTGTATTAGGTAAGAGTGGACTATGAGTACCTTGACGAAGTCACCACTGTTACAAATACTCTACGACGGCAATCCATTGGTCCAACTTCTGCCTTAAAATATATTAGTATTCGGCAAGTAGAGCATTGAACTTGTAAGTTTATCACTTTTTTTTTGTAAATTTGTAATAACACTGCACTCCAAGTAGACCATTGACTTTTAGTGTTTCGCCTGAAATAAAAACAACATGTGGGAGTAAACAAAGATCTAAACATCTTTAAGAAGGAAGCATCCTTTGAAACGACAACTTTTATACTAGTCAGAGGTTCATTTTTTGACCAGGACAATGCTTGTTATTCATATAAAGGCCACCTTATTTCCATCCCCATCATTTAAACAAGGCCCGCCATTCCCTTCAAACCCACCCCAGGAGTGCGCTTCACATTGGCATCATGGAAATGAATTCGAGGATGTTCCCTCTGACACTAGCTTGTTGTTTGATGATGTTTGTAGCGGCTGCAGAAGCTGCCAGAGTCAGGACATTTAAATGGGAGGTAAAGTATGAATTCAAATCTCCTGATTGTTACAAAAAGCTAGCCATCACCATCAACGGCCGCACTCCTGGCCCGACTATCGTTGCCCAACAAGGTGACACTGTCGTCGTACAACTCAAAAACTCGTTGCTCACCGAAAATGTTGCCATTCACTGGCACGGCATCAGACAGATTGGATCGCCTTGGAGCGATGGAACTGAGGGTGTGACGCAGTGTCCTATTCTCCCTGGGGATACTTTTGTGTATCGATTCGTCGTCGACAGGGTAAGCTTGTACTGTTATGCATGTCTTGTGAACCAAGTAATTTCCGATACCGACTGCAAATAACTATGAATTTTTTTTTGCTCTTTTTATTATTTTATTTGATAATGGAGAGTACTATTTCTATGAGTTGGAATCGAGCTGGAATTGTGTTTGGGACAAAAGCGTGAAGTTGCATAGTAGTATTTTAGCCCAACTTGTGCAATCATTTTTTATTTTTTAAACATGTTTTCTGACGGCAAAGTTTTTTTTGATTTTGTAATTGCAGGCTGGATCATACCTGTATCATGCTCACTATGGTATGCAAAGAGAGGCAGGGCTATACGGAGCCATCCGTGTTGCGTTACCTGACGGTGAGCGAGAGCCTTATTACTATGACTACGATCGCAGTATCATCCTCAACGACTGGTACCACAAAAGTGCGTATGAACAAGCCACTGGCTTGTCCTCTAAGCCCTTTGTATGGGTCGGAGAGCCGCAGGTACTACACAACCATCTCGAAAAATTTAATGGTATCGCATATTTACTATAAACTCAATATCGAAATAGTAAGTAATCTTATTTGTTTTTTTACAGTCACTTCTGATACAAGGACGAGGGAGATTCAATTGTTCGAATTTAGATGCTTCGATGTGTAATGCTACAAATCCTGAATGCGGACCATTTACCCTCACAGTTGTTCCGGGAAAGACTTACAGGCTCAGGATCGCCAGTCTAACTGCACTCTCCGCCCTTAGTTTCCAAATCGAGGTACCAAATGTTTGAGCACGCGCTTAGTTCTGATATTTTCATAGCGAAAACTTTAGATACTATTTTTGGACTGGTTTTATCTGCTGAATCTTGACTAACACATTTAATGATCGGTCGTCACAGGGTCATAATATGACGGTGGTCGAGGCTGACGGCCACAATGTTGTCCCTTTTGTGGTCCAAAACCTGTTTTTATACTCCGGCGAGACATACTCGGTTTTGATCAAAGCTGACCAGGACCCAAGTAGGAACTATTGGGCAACTAGTAATATAGTTGCTAGAAATGCTACTTTCACCACTCCACCAGCTCTCTCAGTAATCAACTACTACCCGAACCACCCTAGACGATCCCCGCCTACAGTCCCTCCGCCTGGTCCGCTGTGGAACGATGCTGAGCCACGGCTTCAGCAAAGCTTGAAGATTAAGGCTCGAGAGGGGTACGTCCACGCCCCTCCTCTGACTTCGGACAGAGTTATAGTACTGCTCAATACGCAAAATCGGATAGATGGATATATGAAATGGTCTGTGAATAATGTGTCATTCAGTCTTCCGCACACACCGTATTTGATCGCATTGAAGCACAGATTGCTAGGGGCATTCGACCAAACTCCGCCTCCAGAAACCTTCGATCCAAGCTATGACATATTTAGTGTGCCCACAAACCCGAATGCCACGACAAGCAATGGTGTGTATAAATTGAAGTTCAACTCGACAGTAGACATCATACTTCAAAATGCCAACTCGTTGAGTGCCAACACGAGCGAAACACATCCTTGGCATTTACACGGGCACGATTTTTGGGTGTTGGGGCACGGAGAAGGGAAGTTTGACATCAACAAGGACCCCTTGAACTACAACTTGGTGAACCCTATCATGAAGAACACGGTCCCGGTGCATCGATATGGATGGACCGCGGTGAGGTTCGTAGCGGATAATCCGGGAGCTTGGGCATTCCATTGTCATATTGAAGCACATTTTTACATGGGAATGGGTGTAGTGTTCGAATCAGGGGCGGATAGAGTTGGGAAACTTCCTTCTTCCATCATGGGCTGTGGTGAGACCAGACATTTTACTTCACCATAGTTTGGTTTGGACATGTTGGAGTGTGTTGGCGACTCTATCTCAGCTCTCTTTCTCCGCTCGCTCTCGCCATCGCCATCGCCATCGCCATCGCCATCACACTCAGCAACATCGTCGTCTCCCGAGCTTGGATCTGATTATTGCCCTAGGGGCAAATCTACAATTACAAAAGAGTTGAAGGATTAATTCCGTAATTATTTAATAACTATAGGACATGTTTTGTTATTTACACAAATTTGTTCATTTCCTGTATAAAGTAACCTGCTTGTAACTCTTATCCTTTTTTTTAATCAATTAAATTTACAGAAGTTGAAACTTTCAGCTTTCATTTCTTTTACAAATCTTGAACTGCTTCAGTTCATCTTCCTTTAGTTTCTGTCTGACTTCCTCAACTCCGGTTATCTAATTCACAGAGTGGATTTGAGATATCTTGTAAATAATCATGGTGTAAGGTTGATAGAAGAAGCCAAACGCTAAATGATTCTTTTGATTTATTTCAAACAATTTTTTTTTCTTCCCTTCCTTGTTTTACTTTTACCTGAAATAGAATGTAAAACTTGGCTTCTTTTTTTTGCGTTGGATCGAGTAGAATAATGATGTGTACACACACAAAATTTCCGGCAAACAGCCTTGGATTTGAGACTCAGTTTATTCAAAGATTGCCCTAAGCTGATTTGGCTGTTTTGGATCTCAATCCGTTTCAATTCTGGCCGATTGTACTGGTGGGATTGGGAGTAATGTGAGGCCATGGGGCATTAGGTATGTACCGAATTCCACCCAATTTTCTGAAACCATACAAACCAACCATGTGTCAAAAATTGTGAAATCAACACCACCAGCGGCAGCACATGCAACAGCATGTTATATATACCACAATAGCCGCCCATGGAATATACCAACACCAAACAATAAACATGCTAATGCTATGCTATGAAACAACCAAAGCATATCCAACAAAACATCTATATGACCATTGTTTTCACCTTTCTTCAACCTTATCCATCCAAACCTTTTCTATGGCTTCCCTTACAAATAGCAATCACCAACATATCATGTCCATTCACTAAATCACCAAGCCCTCACATAAACACATCAAAACAGACATACAGCCTTT
The DNA here is from genome assembly GCA_035048345.1 of Echeveria elegans. Lineage (NCBI taxonomy): Eukaryota > Viridiplantae > Streptophyta > Magnoliopsida > Saxifragales > Crassulaceae > Echeveria > Echeveria elegans. Next base: position 398,346 of record JAWWMW010001397.1, read on the forward strand.
GTGAAAATCTAGCAAATCTTGTTCCCTTTTTCATCTGATCATCGAGCTGCAATGGCAGATATAGCTATGCTGGTTGCCGAAGAGTATGAAAGGATGGTTAAGAACTTGAGGAGGCTTGAAGATGGCCAGGAGAAGCTGAGTTTCGCATCAAGTGTTTCCATCATTGCGAAAGGGATTCAAGTTCCTACAAGGGTTAAGGATAAGGTACCAGCGGATAAAATTGAGGCTCAGAATTGGGTTTTGGAACCTAGAAGCCAAATTAGCCTTGAAGCTTCAAATGGCTTCTTCTCTGCTTGAAGAGAATCAATCCTCTTCATTTTTTTTCCGTAAATGTTGGTTTCTTGATTCCTTTCAGTACTTATTCTGCTCATGTATATAAACTTCAATCTCAATCAAAACAGTGCATATCCACCTTCACAAGTTGCAACTCTCAAAAAATCCCCAAGAAAAGCGCAAAGATTCAAACCATTGGCTGCTTAATCCACCTGGGTCTGCATAGATGCTATACACCTCTAATCTTCTCCAAACTAATTCCAACTTCAAATTCAACATTCAAGAGCACAGACCAAAACTGACAACACAAAATCATCAAAAACCCAAGCCACGTTCCCAATCACAAACTCACTCAACAATCACATAACAACAAATCCAAACATAAAAGATCAGATCTTTTCATAGAAACTCCTTAAATCCGAATATGTACAACGACATACTTAAAAAAGATGACACTTTTAAGGAGTATTAAGAAAGTCTGCGTAAATTGTTACCCTGCAAAGCAGACAGCAAAAAGATCAACTCCTCGTCACTCCCACCGTACTGATCCTGCCTCGCCACACCCCCCGCCGCCTCACGCCGCCGTCTAAACCTCCCAGCGACTTCCTTGGAGACGACTTCTCTCCGGCAGAGAGGACACGTGGCGGACTCATGTTCTAGCCACCGATCAAGACAGTGTTTGTGGAAAGTGTGTTTGCATTTTAGTTTCCTGATCTGATCCCCATCTTCGAATTTGGACAAGCAGACAAGACAATCTGAAGAAGAAGATGATTCGTGGGATAAAGGTCGGAGCTTGAAGAGTGTGGTGGGGACTTTGTGTTCAATCAGCTGGAGGAATGAGGTTGGGGATGTGGTGGAGGTGAGTATGAATTTGAAGAGGGTGCGGATGGAAATGAGGAGCTCGAGGAGGAGGAGTGTGATGAAGACGGTGGTAATTGTGCAGAGGTGAGTGATGGCTTTAGGTACTGCTACTGCTGCCGCCATTGCTGCTGATCCCTCAGAGTGAGAGAGAGAGAGAGATGAGTATGTGTGTGTGTCTACAAATATGGATATTGTTTTTTTGTGATATCACTTGAGTTAGAGATATTTTACTAAAATGTTGGATATTCTTGTACAACTATACCTTAAATGCAGATGGGGATGGAAATCGACAGTCCATTTGCTTGAAAATAAATAAATTTGGTAGTTATAAACTAAGGCCACATTTGATCGGCATCAAGAATGATCCTTATATGTTTGGTAAGTCAAAATTTTAAAATTTTAATTTTAATCATGTTCGAGAATCAACAATTTCAATCTTAATGAACAAATTTGCTATGATCCTCCACTCTTCTCTATAAAGAAAAAATCTCTACAACGACAATATGCCGACATCCAACGAAGAAACGCAAACAACTTCACAAAGTAATTTAACTTCAATCATACAATCAAACTCCAAACCTGGAATATGAAAGTGTAGAATAATTGCACCACTGGAATCAACAGTGACAGTTGACACTGCGCTGCAGCCTGCAACAGTCCAGCCTAACTCTAAAACAACACTCCCAACCAACACCTAATAATCAGCCTCCAAACCTTAAACAATCTCAATACTTCAAATTTAAAAATAAATGATTCTTCTCCATACTTGACGTCGCCGACGCCAACTGAAACATAAGAAGTGAGTCACATGTTTATGATTTTACAAAAAATAATGTTACTAAACTTACCGGGTTGCAACCAAATAAGCCGCCCTGCTTGGCAAACCTTTTTTTTTAAACGAAATGAATTCCTGCCTTGTCAACCATTTGCTGTCCAGAAGCTGCTTTCAATGTGTTCATTCATCTAGTAAAAAACAGACAATAATTGATCG
>JAWWMW010001397.1:411263-426681 GCA_035048345.1 Echeveria elegans
GCAAGAGTAGGGCTTGAGTGATAGAGAGTGCAAGGGATCGAATCCCACTTCACGCACAAAAAAACATTTTTGGGTCAATGGTCAACGGTCAACGGTCGGACCGGTCCAATTTTCCTTGAACCGGCCGGTTGAACCCGGGTTTGACCGAGTTTGATCGGGTCAATTGCATGACCGATTAATTGAAGAATCGAACCGACAGACCAATCGGTTTCCGATTGAACCGATTCTCTTCTCATAGAAATATTACACAAACTTCTGACCCCCAACAAATATATTCTCTTCTTATTCCACAGCAGCTAGACATTTCATACATTTTTAGTTTCTCTCTCATCCACCTCACTATATCATATTTATATTATCATTAATCATATATATAATATTTATGATTGCAATAATTACTTTATAAAGAGAAACAACATATATCTAATATATTAATTAATTAATAAGTACATTATTTACAAATACAATACTCCTTAAAATAATGTTGTAACAAAAAAGAAGAAGCTTACTATCAAATCCATTTCTCGACACCAACACAAGCTTTTTACAGATGTAATACAAACATTATAAACAAGACAACGACATTCGCTCCTGAATTCTAGAGCATCGAACCTATTTAAAAGTACAACATTTAAACCAGAACCTCACTACCACCCACCCACTTATCGACATTTAAAGTATGATATTATGCACGGGTTCTTTAAAAATCGGTGCATAAGTATGATATTACGCACCGGTTCTTTAAAAACTGGTGCATAAAGTATGATAATACGCATCGATTCATTAAAAATCGGTGCATAAAGTCTAAAAACTTGAAATTTTTTAGATCTCGAAAAATAAAAAAATATTGATATAATTTTTATTAAATAATTTTTATTAATAATGAATTAAATTAATTACTTAAAACTAATAAGAAATCAAATAAACAGACCAATCACAACAAACTACATGTGTTTGTAGAACCCACTTTGCATTCAAATGCCTATAAAAATTGAATGCACTAACTCAACAGACAAAATTTATCTTTCTTCATGCCTGCCTGCTACATTGTAAAAACAGGTGGAAAAACCACCTGCTGCGGATGCTCTTATCATTAATATTTTGTGGTTCTCTTCTGTTAATGTAAATTTGGGAAATGTCAGTAGCAAAACTCACAATGGAAAGCTCACCGTATCTTGACTTACTATATTATTGGTTAGGGAATATTCCTGCAGGGCAGACGTAATATGCGTCTTTGGGCACTGCACGACATAGTTTGATACGGAAAGTGGTGACTAGTAACTGAGAGTTGTTTTTTATGGCAAGAATCATACGTAATTTATTTACTTCATGACTTTTCTAATCAGTTTTAAAATTCCACATTTTTTTTTTAAAGTCACGCCTCCGCATGCTGCTCTGACTCTCCTCTGTTCTTCATAAAATTCTCAACCTATTTTCATCCCCATACTTGTCAACGTCACAAATTTCCAATTCTCCATACATACATAAACCCTCAAACCCCTTTAAATGGACCTCATCTCCCAAGCCTGTTCTGTTCTTCCATGAAACCAGCAGCAATAGCTTCTTCTTCCTTCCCAATTTCTCCTACTCCCAAACTCCCCATCTTATCCAGACACACTTCCCCTACCCAGTTTATCACCTTTCCTGTATCTGACTTTTCGAAGCTAAGAGCTTTCTCTACGCGTGCTGTTGCTGCAACGACCTCCGGTATGAAAATCTCGCAAGGTGATGATGGTTATGTGCTTCAAGATGTGCCCCATTTCTCTGATTACATCCCCGATCTTCCTGTAAGCCTCTTTTCATTTAATTTCAATAAAAATATATTCTTTTTTTTAGTTCTCCTTACTTCTTCGTGGATTTCTATGTACCCTTTTAGAGCTGTCGGAAATGAAGAATATTCCTCCTTTTGATTCTTAACATTGCCTATTTGCTTCATTTTTTTGTTATCAACTGTACATATTTACTTGAATTCTAGGTCGTCTGCCAGATACAAATTTACTTTTTCTAGCTCTTCTTCTTTCGATTTACTTTGGATTTATTTATTTAGTAGTAGCATTGAATTCTTTGTGTGTTTATTGTTTATGCAGACATATCCAAATCCATTGCAAACGAATCCCGCATACTCAGTTGTCAAGTATGCTCGTTACTAGACTCTAGTTGATATTCCTTTTGTTTCATCTTCTTCTATCTGCTGAGGTAATTAATCAACATTATTTATATATATTCTTGCAGGCAGTATTTTGTCAATGTTGATGATACAGTCGCAGAAAAGGTGAGCATTTTCCAAACTCAAGGATCACTCAAAATAATGTTAGATTACTGTCTTTTGATGTATGAGGATACAGTGTCTCATTATGAGCGAAAAGTTATTAGTTGCTCAGTTTATGCATCATATGTTTATGACAGATTGTTGTTCACAACGGCAGTCCTAGAGGAGTGCATTTTCGACGAGCTGGACCTCGTCAAAGGGTAGTTTTTCATTTGCTTTGTCGCAGGATTTGTACAGCGGGGTTCTGTATTTCCTAATAACTTGAGATATTATCTTCTTGATTCAGGTTTGCTTTGAATCGGATGAAGTTCATGCTTGCATTGTGACATGCGGAGGCCTTTGCCCTGGATTAAATACAGTAATCAGAGAAATTGTTTGCGGGTTGTATCACATGTACGGTGTAAACAAAGTTCTTGGAATAGATGTAAGTCCTCATCAAAGACTTCTTAAATTTTCGTAAAAACATATTCTCTTTGCATCAGTAAGTCATATCGGTTTGCAAGGAAACAAAGCATTGCCTAATCCAACTCATTCCCTGAGCTCAACCCTTCTGTAATTTTTTTTTTGAAACAACGGTGAGTTGATGGATTTGTTTTGACAGGGAGGTTACAAAGGCTTCTATGCTCGAAACACCATTAATTTAACTCCCAAAGTTGTAAATGATATTCACAAGCGTGGTGGTACTGTCCTTGGTACATCTAGAGGAGGTCATGATACTTCAAAAATAGTCGATAGCATTCAGGATCGTGGAATCAATCAGGTAATGAAATATTTTGCTTTACCTTATTCACAGTATTCACGTAAAATGGCTTTTTCATCTGATGTGAATACTTTGGACTCTCAGGTTTACATTATTGGAGGTGATGGAACCCAGAAGGGAGCTGCTGTCATATACGAGGTAATTTTTATGCTTGGCTATATGCGACTGGTGCTAATGGCTGTTTTCTTTTTGGGTGAAATTTCCTTCATGAATATTTGTACCAAGTATCTAGAAAATTCCTTCATGAAATTCTGAAAGTAGTAACAATCTTTTGTTCTGCAGGAAATCAAAAGGCGTGGTTTGAAAGTTGCGGTGGCTGGAATTCCTAAAACAATAGATAATGACATCACGGTATATGTAAAATCTGACTAGTAATAAGTGTTTACGGGTAGCCTTCCAACTTGATGTACGTAAGTTGTAAACTTGGTGCAGGTTATTGACAAATCTTTTGGATTCGACACTGCCGTAGAGGAGGCACAAAGAGCTATCAACGCGGCACACGTTGAATCAGAAAGTTCTGAAAATTGTATTGGACTGGTGAAACTGATGGGTCGCAACAGCGGTGAATTTTACGTCATAGAGTTGCAAGTGTTTCACGCGTGCCGAATTCATGATTCCAAATCTTGAAATGAGGTTTTTTTTTTTTGGGTACAGGATTTATTGCAATGTACGCAACTCTAGCTAGCCGAGACGTGGATTGCTGTTTGATCCCAGAATCCCCGTTTTACCTCGAAGGACCTGGCGGTCTATTTGAATATGTGGAGAAAAGGCTAAAAGAAAACGGACATATGGTCATTGTGATTGCTGAAGGCGCGGGGCAAGAGCTTCTCTCTGAGTGCATCCGTTCCATAGATCAAAAAGATGCATCCGGAAACAAACTCTTGAAAGACGTTGGGCTCTGGATATCCCAGCAAATAAAGGCGAGCAACATTCTCTTTTGAAACAACTTCGGATTATCTCCTGGTCTCATTTTAAGGATATTTGTAACTTATGCTTTTCACATTTGCAGGATTACTTCAAGAGGAAAAACAAATTGAACATAAATCTGAAATATATCGGTATACTGATTTTCAAATACGTACTCAATAAGGCATATATTGATTGCTTAATACTTTGTTATCTTATAGATCCAACGTACATGATCCGGGCTATTCCTAGCAACGCATCAGACAATGTGTACTGCACACTACTCGCTCAGAGTGCAGTACACGGAGCTATGGCAGGCTATACAGGCTTTGTAGTTGGACCAGTTAATGGCCGCCATTCTTATATCCCCTTTCAGGTATCTTCCCTAATCATCTACGATACTTCATTTTAATATTTTGGCCATTGTTGATACTTATACTGTTTTATATTTTTACTGGCAGAGAATCACTGAGGCGCAAAACAGAGTTGTTACAACTGATAGAATGTGGGCTAGGCTTCTTTCGTCAACAAATCAGCCAAGCTTTCTAGACACCAAGGACATAATAGAAGCCAACGCGGAAGAAGAGCCTCCTATTGTCGCGCTTACAGAAAATGGTTATTACACAGGTGAGAAACTGATCAACCAAGGAGTTAGTATCTCCTACCAAAGATGATTATATACAACGGTGTAGGCATCGTCCACACCATATTTCAAGGCAAGAGCTCAAACCACTTTGCTACAACTATGTTTGTATCTGTGTGTAAAATATCGGTTTTTATGCAAAAATTCATTTCAAATAGTGGCTGAGAAACAACACAGTTCATCATTATTTCATTCGAGTATTTTCATCAGCTGAAATAGTAAGTGATCGCTCGGTAATTGATGTTTTTTTCTTTGTTTGTTTGTTTTGGAAAATTTTGGTTCATATTGCAGCTGGTCTCCCATCCTTCCTGGGGTCACTTACAGCTACTAGAGTACCATATAAGTTTCGATCGTTGGAGCTACTGTATTTTGTCCCTATATCGTCTTTAGCTGGAAACTTTTGGACAATAAGTTGGCATACAGCTCCATTATCCAGACTCTCTAGTTGGTGACCCCTTGATTCCAAAAAATGTCTTCGCTCTTCTGGAAGTTCGATATGTTGCCCGGATATTACAGTCACGTTGTCATACAAGACGGTGTTCGGTATAAGCTGCAATGTTGAGAGAAGATGAATCTCTTTAAGTTTTCTTGCCGGTTTAGTAGTTTGGTAAATATTATGAGACCGAGAGACTTACATCGTGATATACTCTTGGACTTTGAATTGCTTCTAGAGGATTCATTCCAAACACAAAGTGGTTCATGAAAACCTGCGTGACTGCTGGAATTACGTACTTGCCGCCGCTGCCTCCCATGACACCCACCAGTTGATCATTCTGCCACAAGAAAAAAGTAGTAAGATGAGAACTTCATGACTTTTACATTTTCTTGACACACAAGTTTTGGGATTTTTTCAAGAATGGGTGGATTGGAGTCTGGGGCCGAGATACCTTAGTTATAATAATGGGGGTCATCGACGACAAGGGTCTTTTTTTCGGTCTGATAAAGTTTGAAGGCGCTGGAGGTAATTCATCAGGAGAGATTTCTGTAGGTGCGGAGAAATCAGCCATTGCATTGTTTAATACAATGCCAGTCGAAGGAGAAAGAACTCCACCACCGAACGGGTAGTCTACGGTGGATGTCATTGAGACAGCATTCCTGTCCGCATCCACAATGGAAAAATGGCTCGTCCCGTGATCCTGTAGCTGACTCCACCTGAAAATCATAGTTAAATGCATTAATATCTGAATTCCAAAGCTAGAGGACATTTAAGTTCTGTGTTAGAACCCATCAAGGGCTAGCCTAGTGGTAGTGAAGGTTTATTATAAGCCACACGTCTAGGTTCGATTACTGGCGGGTGCTAAAACAGTGGGGCTTTAGCTGTGTGTGTTTTAAAAAAAAAAAGGTTCTGTGTCAGATCGACGGACCTGTACATATAGTGCTCTGACGGAAAAGTGGTGTCGTCATGTACCATTTTCCGGAACTTTTCAGCATATGATGGGGAAACCATGTCGGCTATGTAGCTACGGACGTTTACAAAATCAGGGTCACCTAAGTTCATTCGGACAGCAAACATATGTTTCATCACCTCGATCATACGATGGAGGCCAAGGTCACCTTTTGCCGCATTTGGCTGTTTATAGCTATCGAAAAAATTCAGCATCTGTTGAAGTTCAGTTTTCCATCATTCAGAGCATTAGTAAATGCCTAATAAGTCTATAAAGCAAACCCAAAAAAAATGGAATATGGCTCACCATGGCGACTCCTAAAGTTCCACTCGAAGGCGGTGGCATTCCATGAATCGTATACCCCATCGTGTTCACAGCCAAAGCCTCGGTGACTTTCACTTTATAGTTCTGCAAATCATCCAACGTCAGGATCCCTCCGGCTTCTCTGACATCTTTTACAAGCCTCCTGCCTAAATCTCCTTTGTATAAAGCTCGTGGTCCTTGTTCCGCTATGGCCTCCAAGCTACGGCTAAGTTCCACATTGTAGCAAGTATCTCCTGCTCTCAGTACTTGTCCATTTGGTGCATATACATGTTGCAAGCCAGGGTCTGATAGTATCATTTTCTCAAATCGTGCAATGAGTAATGCGAGATAAGGCGCGACCGTGAATCCGTTCCTTGCTAACTCGATCGCCGGTTGGAATAATTTCTTCCATGGTACCTGCCCGTATCGCTTCCAAGCTTTGTAAAGCCCTGCAATCTCTCCTGGAACTGCCACAGCTAATGCACCGAACGTTTTTGCAGTCAAGTTCTTCTCATACATTTCCTGATCAGGCAGTTCGTAAGACAGAACGACCAAACTAAAGATTTATTATTAATTATCAAATGAAAAAAAACGAAACAAACTGGAAATTTTATATGTGAATAACAACAATTGATAGTAAACTAGTTGCACTCCCGTCGTCCCGATGAAAATTTTTGGATGTCTTCATTCGGTTTAATTAAATGTTACAACCTTTTTCGTTCCATTTTTAATTTTTAATTTTTTTAATTTTCAATTTTTGATTTAATTTTTGCTCCATTTATATATTTTTTTAAAATTCGTATTTGAATTTTTTTTTGAAATCTACCTGGTCAAATATAGTCAAATACAGGTAAATACGATCAGTTGGTCAAATACAGTCAAATAAAGATGAATAGTGATGAATGACATATAGTGTAAATAAGGAGGGTGGGGAGGGATATTTTTGTAAAAGTTTTATTGTAATGGATAAAATAAGGAAATTAATGATGGCAAGTGGGTGATTGATAAATGTGTGGTGGTGGATTATTAAACTATTATATATATAGATTGTTTGACTACGTGTACCTCGGAAGCGGCGGCTGGAGCAGTTTCCCTTGAATCATAAGCGACAGTCTCAGAAGTGTGTGCGGAGCGGACAAGCATGAATGCACCACCTCCAATACCACTAGCCATTGAATTCACAACACCAAGACACAATGCAGTTGCCACAGCAGCATCAACAGCATGCCCATCTAGTCTCAAAATTGAAGCACCGATTTCAGAACATCGACTAACATCAGATGCAACTGCACCCTTTTCGGACTCGACAACGAAACCATTATTTCTCCCATTCGATTTGCCTATAAAAATTACAGTCACTTTTAATACTGAAGTTTTTCCTAATAAAGACAACTTAAAAATATCAGTTGTCATATTATCATAATCATCATCCCTAACATTGCATGCATGCTAAATTGAGAAACTGATTGTAGAATGAAATATTATGTAAAGAGTTTTACAAGTTATGACGGTGGATAAAGCTAGGAAGGCGATGAAACACACAGTCCACCACATCGGCCTGTTGTTGGAATTGTGTGAAGTGGAGGTGTTGAGAAGGAGGGGAGCATCCATGGGCGTGAAGATGTTTTGGCTTGGAGTTGGTTTTGAATAAAATGGACTAGGGATAATAGAGGAGAGCAAATATATATATAATAAGAAATTGACAGTAAATAATGTCTGGGAAAATGTAATGTCTTTAATTAAAGATTTTTGTTCTATAGATATACTCAATAATTAATGATCTATAGAGAAAGGTGATATCGTCTGTTTGTACTTCCAAAACTGTTAGTGAAGTGTACTTGGATATTTGACTGCACTTCAAGATGGTATGTATATTTATGCGCATATTGGAAATTTGACTCTAGTTAATTTTTTAACACTATTTTTCTTTAGATTTTGACGTGGAGGTTGATTGTACATCGAGTGGGTAGTCCATTGCAAGCAACTTTTAATCAGGGCTTGTCCCAAGCGACTCATATCGGATCACAAAGAAATGATGGGCGCAGGCCGCAGGGTATCCAATCGTGAAAACAAGCAACATCTTGATGAATGTGTTTGTTTTGATGCTTTGAAAACATATATTGTGTGGCACATGTTTGGCATGTCTTTTTGGTGTGAATGGCTTTTGGAGGTTTGATGATGTGGATGACTTGATGAATGTCTTTGATTTTTATTTTGATGAATATGTGAAATTGATTTGTATGTATGATTTATTGATCTATAATGATGTTTATTGAATTTTAAAGAATATAATAATTAATAGCATGTGAGTAAATTGAATGAAAAATGAAGGGCATTTGAGTAAACTTATTTTGAGTTTTTTTTTTTTTGTCTTAGGAGGTACGATTAACAACTCTCAAATTAAACCGAAATATGAATAGTAACAAGCTAGGCTGCACGAAAACGTTACTTTGGCTGGCGTACCGGTTCCGGAAACATTCCGAAATGCCGGAACGCGGAGGAATCGCGGCAGAAACGTCCTCACCCGCCGGCCAAAAATCCGCTGCTCCTTCACCCGCCAGCCAAAAATCTCCCAGCACGATTGGGCCTAAAATCAAGCCCAACAAAATTTTCACAGCCCAGAGCCCACCCGCACAAAGCCAACTCCTCGCATAACCTCACCCGCACGCCGCACGTCGCGAGTCGCCGCTTTCACCAAGACACCAAATCCGACGCCTCTCGCACCTATTTCTCGTCTCGTCTCAACGTCTGTTTCGTGGGATTGCCGTGTCGCCGACGCCGTATGCCTCTTCTTCAACAGTGTCCATATGTTTCGTGGGGCTGTGGTCGCCGGGGCTGTGTCGGTAGTTCCTCTTCCTCAATTTTATTTTTGCGATCTGTCTGTACTTCAATTTTAGATGTAGTGTTGTTGGTGTACGCGATAGAATTTAAGATTTGTAGTTCCTCTTCCTCAGTTCCTCTTCTTCAACAGTTCCTGAAGTGAAAAGTGTGCTTTTTCAAGAAGGATGTCAAGAATGAAGATAATTTCAAATCGTTAGCCGCGTTTGTTATATTGGTTTTATTTTAAACTTTGAACTGTTTTTCAGATTTGCTTAGTATTTTTTGTTTTATGACTTGAACTATGTTTTGATGCAACTCATCCGCTTAAGACTTATTGGTTTGAACTTTGAATTCTTTTGATGCAAAGTATTTTTACTTGTATTAAAAAGATTCATATTATCCGTTTCTTGACCTTTCCACTTTACATATTTTATCACTATGCAGTTCTCCCGTTTCTTGCCGTTTCTGTTTCCCGTACCCGTCCCCGTTTCTGTGTAACTTAGGTAACAAGTCATTCAACAGAAAGGTGCGGAGAAGAAGAACGCAGCGCAGTCGGCAAGCTCAGTAGCGATCGTAAGCTACCGGTGAATCCCGTATTCCGATCGATGCAATAATTCCTAAAGTTGTGTTTTTTGGTTTGTTTCTCTTGTTGTAAATTAACGGCTGACGATGTTGAACTGTTGGTTTTTGAAGATGGGGTCTCGCGGCCGTGGGAGAGGAAGGGGAGGAGGGTATGGAGGACATGGAGGGATGGTAATGGCGAAGGCGGAGCCTGTTAAGCTGTTTCCGGTAATTATTTATTTGAGTGTTTGAGAAGTTTGGGGTTAGGGTTTTGGGATTTTAGGGTTTGGCTTTTTGTTTGTGTACCAGGAGGAAGTTACATTGTCGGAAAAAGTGGATGTTTCAAAAGAAGAGATGGTTTTAATTCAGGCGAATAACAGGTTACTGAGGTATTGGAAGTCATCTGCTTATTACATCGAAGCTCCATCTGAAAAAAGTGAGTTTTTTTTGTTGAAAATTTATGTTATTTTTCAACGAATTTGGTTGTGTTGTTTTGTGGGTGTTTAGAGATTCTCTTAGATTGTCTAAATGTGAGTGCGGTGCGGTTCAGAAGATGGGATTTGGGATTTCAGTGTCGTTCGTGTTGTCCAGGCATGTGTGTTTTGATGATTTTCTAATGATGGGGTGATGTCTCTGTTTGGAAATGAAAAGTGGGGTTGAATTTGATATCAAGGTTATGCTTTTATGTGACGGTAGATACTAGCAAGATATTTCGGTATCTCTTTACCAGTTTGTCAGCTCGGTGGAGAAAATAATCTGTTTTACTGAATACTGAGGACTTTTTTAATATGGAATTAGGCCAGTTGGTAGACATTGAGAGACTTTAGGTTTTAGGATTTTAGGGTTTAGGGTTTAGGGTTTTAGGGTTTAGGGTTTAGGATTTTAGGTTTAGGGGTTTAGGGTTTTAGATTTAGGGTTTGGGGTTTAGGGTTTTAGGGTTTAGGCCACTCACTACGAAATTTCCCTTCTTCTCAACCGCACCCGATTTCGATGGAAATCAATCGTCGGTAGGGTTTCGATTTTGTCAACTTTTCTCTGATGGAAGCTGAGGTCATTCTCCCGACTAGGGTTTTACATTTCGACAACGATTTCCTCCAACTTCAATCCGCAGCCCAACCGGCTTCTCCGTGAGTTTCATCGAAACCTCTAACAACTGTATAGTCGTCAGATTGACGCCACAACGGTATCTTATCTGTCTTCATTCATTCTTAACTTAACTGGAAATAATCAAGTGTATAGTTTGTTGCTCTTCTTCTTCTTGTTAATAGCTGACCTCAAAGGTTGTTGGGGTCCGTTTGCACATTATATTTCAGTCCTGCTGATTTGATAATTGATTTTACTACCAATTTGTGTGTTGTAAACTTTGTCTCCTTGCAGCTGTTGCTGCTCAATTTCACTTTGATAATTGATTTCACTTCCATTGAGTTTGTTTAAATATGGTGCTTTGTGGGTCGGAGCTTCATTGAATGACTGTGTTGTGGTTTTCACAGGGGTATGCCCATGGAAGCTGGTCTGAGAGTTTATATATATATATGTCAGGAAATTTCAGTTATTCGGAAATTGATGGCATCCTCCCATGCTAATATTCAAACAGAATCAGCCAAAATGGAACAGATAATCACGGAAGTTTTCGCAAAGAGTTTGCACATAATACTTGAGTCCAGGCCGGCTTATGCTTCATCTAGAAATTTTAGTGGCGAACAAGTTTGCTTCACCTGCTTCTTCAACATCTTCGTCTTCAAGTGTGACTGTGTGAGGCCTAGAGATAATGGTTTAATTTAGCACTTCGCGATTGCCTGTGTTGCCAAAGTAATTTTGAACCAATGGTCGTTGACGTGTTTTTGGTTCAACGACCACATGATTGGGACCCTATGAATTTTTCCCCAACGCCAGACTTGCAAGGAATTTCTCCTTAAAAGAGTGATTGCCTAATTGTTGGAACTCTGATCGGGAAGATGTTAATTGGTATTCCAACATTGAAAAGATCATAGAGAGGTGGATAATACATTACGAGAACCGAAATAGTAGTTGCACTGGAAGCAAAAGATCGACCCCATCCAGTCTGCACACATTGTATAAGAAGTCAGTTAGACTGATGCGGTCCTTGTACCCTACTGTCCGCCTTTTGCCAGCGTACAAGCTTTTTCATGTTCTGAATTCGTTCAACCAGTTAATGTCATTTACCCTGGCTCACCGTGTGGCTTCCTTTGTGGAACCACTCACTCGTAGCCGTAGGGAAGAGGCTGAAATGCAGCGGTTTGAATTCGCCCCTGTCGACACTTCTTGCGGAAGGCTTAGTGTTTCAGTGTTGTATCATTCATCTGTGTTGGATGTGAGCTCTGAACCTACAACTCCAATGTCACCACAGTTCATTTCAGAATATGTGGGGAGTCCTCTCGCAGACACATTAAAGAGGTTTCCTTCCTTACCTGTTACTAAAGCAAGGGTCACAAGGTTCCTCCCCGTTTTCAAGATGCCATAGTTCGAGTAACGACAACTACATTGCATCACCACCATGCGTATCTTTTTCACCATCACCAACATACTCGGATTCTCGTGCTATGGTCTCACATGCCAATCCCACTCGTCCCCTGCCTTTGAGCGTGCCTCCTCACCCTCCGGAATCATCCATTGCTGAAACAAGAAGTACTAATTTTGATGAATACTGGCCATCCCCAACTTTTATGTCTCTACCTCATCTTCACCTACTGTTCATGTACCGGGAGTCGGGGACTCCTTTGTCGAATGTTCTTGGGGCTCTGGGAGTGCTCTTGTTACTATACCTATTATACAACTTGCCAATGCCCCATCACTTTTGAACAGAAATTTTGTGCTTCCATCTCCTCCTCCCAAAGGATCACAGCTTAGAACATCAAGGTCTGAGAAAAGTAGTACGGTCATCGAGGATACTGTATTAGGCACAAAAGTACATGATTATTTTCCACTGCCGGTGTTTTTTCGATCTTTAATCTGGTCTTATATCTTTGTTTTCTTGATATAGTTGTCTATAAGGAGAGAGGACACTGAAAAAGCTTTAGGTGAAGAGGCGTCAAATGCACTCGCTCCAACTTTCTCCCGAAGTTCTAGTATGTTATCCTTGCAAGAATATTTTGATGATGCTGAGTTTGCCTGTCCCTTTGATATGGATGGCGACGACGACGTGGCTAATCCTGGCTGCAGGTAGTTATACATCTGTGTTTATAACATTGTTACTGTGTCAGTCTGTCAGTTATTCCTATGTTGATAAGTCTCTTCTCTTCAATGCTTAGTTGTGTAAAAACTAGTTTTTGAAAACTAAATTGAGATACTTGGTGGGACTGTCAAGCCATTAAATTCTAAAATTAATTTTACGAGCTACATGATAAAATCTAAGGAATGCTTAGAATAAGTGTGAAAATACTGTATAATTTTTTCTTTCAAAAATTCCGTGCGTCCTTTTACTTACTATGTTTTATACTATGGTTCAGTGTGATTCTTGTGGTCATTGTCAGCTGATGTGTGATTGTAGGTATCAGTCTCATAAGAAATTCCTTCAGTTTTGCAGTTGTTGCTGAGAAAGGTATTGCTTTAATTTCTTATTTCAGTTCACTGCTTAATCTGCTGATAACTTGCCTTGAATTTTGTGTGGTACAAGCCACATAACAGTGTTCAGTGTTGAAGCGTGCATAATACTCCTTTAATCTTGCGACAAACTATGTTCTATTTAATTTGAATGCAGTTTTAAGTCGAGAATTTGCTTAAACTGTTTGTTTGCAGATCTGAGTCTTTGGATCAGAAGGCACCTCTTTCGGCTGGGGCATTTACTCCTGTTAGAAAATCTCAGGACACCACTGTTGGCACCCTTGCGCGAATACTGAAGACATCTCCTCCTCTTTGCCAAGATTTGTCAAAGTCACTAGCTGCCTCAAGTTCTCTCAGTGTGCCCAATGTATCAAGCATTCCTCCGGCAACACTCGAAACCAAGACTATGAATGATGCAATAGAGGAGCTCCAGAGATACCGAGTGATGAAAGACTTGTTACGTAATAAAAGCAGCAAGTTCAGTAAGTAATGTTGATGCCAGTATCCCGGTTACCAGGTAAAACAATCACTGCATAACATGTACAGCTTTTTAATTGTGTTTCCGGACACGGTTGGTTACTTTTCATCATCTGCCCGCTCGTTGTACATACCTGTGAGCCACTTGTGTAATTTAGAACACAGAACGGTTTGAAGACTTGTCTGCTGATTCACTGCGGCTCGCCCATGTAAATTAACAGTCTTTCAAACTCATTTTACACAGCCCTTAACGTTGTATGGAATGATTGTATTGTTATGATCACTTATGAAGCAAAGTGGGGGGCTTCAAAAGACTAATTTGAGGTAGCTAAAGACCCAAGTAAGCTGTTAATTATGATTACTAAATGCAGAGTTGCTAAGTCTTGCTACCATCGCATTTATGGCTATGAAATTCAACAAACGCGTGATGATAAGTGGCCGACAATGCAGAAGCTGATAAACCAAACCAAACCTAGATCAACAATATCTTCTTCTTCCTTCCTCTGTCTCATAATATTCTTTACATTTTTTTTAAATGTCTCAAAATATATCTTACACTTTCTAAAATGGAATATTATTTTCTTCACTTTTACTCTCACATGCATTCTCTATCTTCCATCATTATTTTACTTTTTACAATCATTCATCATTTATTACCAATCAAATCATTCATTAACTTTTTTATATAAACACTCTATTTCTTTAATCATTATATAATTTTTCTCATTTGTTTCATACTTTCTTAATCTCCGTATCCTTACCCCAAACGAAAAGATAATTATGGAACGGAGGGAGTACTATTAGTATAATTTCAAATGAAAACCAACTGCTACTGAACATCTCCCGTTGTCAGAATTGAGGGTCCTTCACCCAAATGCAAAGACAAATTTTCTCTCTGACTCATTGCACCAGTAAATGTTGTAACTGGATAAGGTCACACGATCATGAGTTTAACCGGGTTGAGTCGGAATCGATGCATGAATCAATTCGAAATTTTAAATAATTTAAATATTTATATAATTATAATATATTTTTATATATACATATATTTAACATAAATAACATAAATTAAATATATCTATTATTCATTAACAACAACATCATAAAAGTTAACTTTTAAGATTAGAGTAGGGTTTTTGAAAGTTTTAACATATTTATGAGAAGCATTTTTGATTAAGTACCTAACAAAAAAAATCCCTACTCTATGTATATGATTATTAGACAACTTAGCAATATAGTTCAGTTGGTTAGGTGCTAAGAAAAGATGTAAAAGGGCTAGGTTTGAATTAGGGTAAAAGCAGGATTTTTTTGCCTAAACTGGTCGGACCGGATCATCAAAACCGGCCGGTTCAACTGAATTTGACCACCCTGTGAAAAGAAAGGTCTTTAATGGACTTTGAGGCTTCTCAAGTACCACCCTGTGTTGAGACTGTTGACCTTTAACATTTTAGAAGACCAAAACTCAACTTTCTCATTGTCAATGATATTACTTTCTTATGTATTACATTACTATTACTCCCTCTGTTCTCTTTTGTTTTTTTATTTTTATTTTTGATGTCCCCTTTTGTTCTTCTTATTTCTATTTCGAATAATTTTCTTTTCTACTTTATCTCTCACATAACACTCTCTTTCATACTTTATTCTCCACTCACTTACCTTATATACTCCCTCCGTCCCATTATTATCTTCCCATTTGGTAGTTATCACGGTTTTTAAAAAAATTTATGTTATAT
>JAWWMW010001397.1:437950-448852 GCA_035048345.1 Echeveria elegans
AAATATTGGTATGATTTTTATAAATTTATTTTTTAGTATTAATGGATTTAAATTGAAAATTTAAAATGTATAGGAAATGACAATTCAATAATTTTGTACATATATTTTTTATCGTGGAGGTGCGAATAACAGCTCCCTTTGAAAGCTAGTCATTATTGGGGGCGTGTCCTGAAAGCTAACTAGTCTGTAACTTGCTCGATTGGAACTGTATGCGTCCATTACGCATGTAACTGCACGTGCCCACTCCACTTAGTAGAGAACTGTTTGTGGCCACTAAATGCGAAACAGCCAATAATCGTTCACTAATAATAACAACATCAACAACACACAGATACGGTGACAAATCCCAAACAAGAAGGTTCTATGCTTTTGACTTTAATTTAAAGTCAGTTCATGTCAATTAAAAAATATTCATTATTTTTAAAATTATTTTAAAAGTATAATAAGACTTGAAACTATGAGTACAAACTTAAGACTCATTCATTATTGTTAAAACTATTTTTTAAAATTAAAAATAATATGAAAATGTAATTTATTAATTATTTTTAAATTTTCTATTAAGTTCAATTTAGTTTCAGTTCAACTCAAAAGAACGGACACACACATAGATGGAGCCCCGACACTAACAGAGCAGAGGTTTTAACCATCAAGCTTATGATTAAAGTCGAGGGGCTGAAGTTGAAGTATAGCTTTAGCTCTGTCGGCTCTGCCAGTTATTATTAGTGACCAGCTTTGCCGCCACGAAATCTGGTCCTCTTTTCCTGCTGCCGTGTTCTTCTCCTAGTTGACTTAAATCTGCTCGCAGGCACGCGTAATGAGATCACTAAATTCTACTATAATGATAAACTTAAGCTCTCTCTCTCTCTCTCTTTTTTCACCAATAAAATAGTGATCACTGATGAATTAATACCAAAATTTCACACCAGAGCATTAAAGAGTGTTGAGTTTGCAATAATGAGCTAGTGCTGACTGCTCATGTTAATGGAGTAGTGAATTACAGTAAAACAGGCTTATAATTAATCTGATACGGAATCTAATCTCCACAAATACGTTCCGCACCCTCTCTGTAACTTTCCTCTCTATCTCGCATTCGCTCAACCCCCACTCTTCCAAAAGGCCGTTCCGTCTCCGCCTATTAGGTTTGTTTCGGGTTTCGACGGCTGTGTTCTTAGTGATAGTACTCGACCGCTGGCTGCGCGCGTTGACCTATCTGATTCTTATATGCCTGCCAACTCAGCGGCCTGATTGTCTGTTTATGTTTGATTTTATGAATAATATTTTCTCAACTTGATGCTGTAAAGATTTTCGAGTGTGTCGGATTTTAGTACCAACGAATTCAGTCTTGCTTCTCACGAGTTCTGGTTTCTGTAGGCTCCGCCGGAGTTTCCTAAATGTGCTGAAACTATTGATTCTCAGTTTCTTTTAGGCCCATAGCACCAGATTATTGTGGATATAAAATGGCAAACCTCGGACGCAGGTGCATATGCATGTTTTTTGTATCAAAGACATCAGACTATGGTATGGCCCGCCCGAATGTTGATTAGGTTCATTTTGGTCATACTGCACAGTTTGATCATTAAAAACCCAAAAGCAGGTTTGAGACTTGTTATATCTATCTTCATGGGACTAATCTTTGGATTTCTGATTGGATTATCTCTTCCTAACAAGGTACAGGTGACTCGTAGTTTGATGATAGAATTATGTTTTACATTGTGGTATTTAAAGTGACTCTTGCTATTCAGCTGAGTACTGCGTACGGGAATGAGACCAGCACCTCCTTGAATTTTTTCCCAAACCCTAATTGTGGTATCGATGCACAAGATCCACCTGTCAATTGCTCATTAAGGAACACCGACCAAAATAGCAACACTCCAGACCACAACATAGCTGATCCGCTGAAGGTACATCAGGACCCAGTCCAATGAATTGGTGCTTAAAGGTTCAATATCACCTAGCATAAAGTTGTGTTTTACTCGGATGGAATATAAATGTATCCCAGTTCTTCCTGCTCAGTGCCTAATAAGAAATGGTGATTCTCTGTTGCAGATTTGGGTCCCTTCAAATCCTCGAGGTGCAGAGAGATTGCCACCAGCCTTTGTGGAGTCCGAATCAGATTATTACCTCCGCAGATTGTGGGGAACCCCAGCTGAGGTTTGAGCCCTGACTTTTGCTTCCAATACGAGTTCCATCTTTTCCAGCTCAAGAAAACATGTAAACATGCCATAAAATGAAAAATTGATACCATTATAAAGCTGGTTTGTTAAAGTTCTCAGTTCGGACCCATAAAGTAGGAAAACTAAATAAATAATATATGAGCCTCAGCCTTAGGTAATCGTTCCTTCAGGACTTGAAAATCAAGCCAAAGTACCTTGTGACATTCACTGTCGGTTATGACCAGAAGAACAACATTGATGCGGCCGTTAAGAAGGTCAGACTGTATTACATATCTGATCTCATGGTCATTTTGTGGCCTGAGCTCGCTTTTCTGACAGCAGAATTACTATGACGGTCGCACAACTGAATGGGATGAGCTTGAATGGTCTAAAAGTGCAATTCACATCAGTGCAAAGAAACAGTCAAAATGGTAAAACTCAATCTGAAAAGACTTTCTTCTCGACTTGTTTTGTTTTTGGCATCTCCTCTGTCAATGGCTGAAAATTGCGGTTGTAGGTGGTTTGCAAAGAGATTCCTGCACCCGGACATAGTGGCTGCATACGACTATATCTTTATATGGGATGAGGACTTGGGCCTCGAGCACTTTGATGGTGAAGGGTGAGAGTTGTGCGTCCTACTGATAAATCTGGTCAAAGCCTAACCTGTATCCTCAGTCGTAGGGTTATAATGGAGGGGGGCACTTGTTTTATTTTGGTATTCAGATACGTAAAGCTGCTAAAGAAGCACGGCTTAGAGATTTCACAGCCTGGTGCAGAAACAAGTCCAGGTTCAAAATTAACCTGGAATTTGACCAGGAGGAGGAATGACACTGAAGTTCATAGGTAAGAGAAGTTTAATGGTATTCATTTTCCAATAAATTTTAAGTATTGTCATACCAGATGCCACATTGTTATTCTTTGATAGATCGACAGAAGAGACCCGATGGCACTGCCAAGGCCCCATTACACCTCCATGTGCAGGGTACAACGAATAAAACCCACTTTAGTAAGATGCTTGAAATTTTATGCTCCAGCCCTTAATTATTGTGATAACTAATTCTTAACTTTTGGCTATCTGCAGCTTCGTTGAGATCATGGCTCCAGTTTTTTCAAGAGAAGCCTGGCGCTGCGTGTGGTACATGATACAGGTACACATTGGATGCCTGTATTTTCATTTCAGCTAAACTAATCGCCAACCTCTAGCTAAAAATGTATATGCATGCATATGTCAGAACGATTTAGTGCATGGGTGGGGGCTGGACTTTGCATTGGGACAGTGCGTCCAAGTCAGTTAGCATCTTAACTCTCTTTTTCCAAATGTGGACATTAATCATATATTTATATCAAATGATTTCCTCACCAGCCTGCTCATGAGAAAATAGGCGTGGTTAACGCTCAGTGGATCATTCACCAGGGCCTCCCCTCCCTCGGCAATCAGGTTAGTTAAAACCAATCACCCATGGACATGCTAGTACATTTTCTGAGTGGGGACTTATCTCTCTCCTGCATGCAGGGTGAAGGAATGGAAGGAAAGGCACCCTGGCAAGCGGTGGGTCCAGGTTTCTCGATATCCTGTGTGGCTGATCTGATGCGTATAATACTTTCTAACTTGAACTTGACCATTTCACTCCAATCAGGTGAGGGACCGATGCAATAGTGAGTGGCTGACTTTCAAGAGAAGATTTGCCAATGCAGAAAACGTCTATTACAACGCAGTAAAAACTAAAACATCAGAGCTGACAGAAAGTTACGAGGGGCACGTGATATAATCTTGTTCATGGTCAAGGGAAGTTGTATTTCTCAATCCAGCCTTGAAGTTTAAACAATATAAAACATATCGAAATACACACTAACGAAAACCGAAGACTCGGTCACTCGAAGAGTAAGGCAAATGTCACAACAGATGATTAATTAGCGATCATCCTCGTATCAATAATACGTCATTCTCAAATGTTGTTTCCTTTTCTTATCTACTGCCAACCCAACATTAACCACCCAAACTGTACTTTTTATTGCCCTAAAACTTCCAGAAACAGTGCCCCTCCAGTAACTTATATTGCCTTGAAGCCACTTAGGGATGGTTTTTTTTTTACTCAAAATTGAGGTGACGTGAGTCAGATGAGTTTAGGAGAATTGAGGTATAGAAATAAAATTAAGAGTCAGTTGCACTTTCACTTAACTACCACTATCAAAAAAAAGTTTTCATTTAACCACCTAATAAAACTCATTAAAAAATTTTAAAAATGAAAAAAAATTCAAAAACTAAAAAAAATTATACTTGATATATATAACATTGTTTGGTTTTGGTTCATAATAAAATTTTGCATCATTGAAAAGGTTTTTGATTTAAAAAAATATATAATAGTTTTCAAACTTTTTTCTTTTATAAAAAAATAAAAATTAAGGTTAAATTGATTTTATATTATGTTAAATTTAATATTAATTATTTCTTATATGTTTTTTTTTGAATTTTTTTCATTTCTAAAATTTTTTAATGAATTTATTAGGTAGTTAAGTGAAAACTTAAAATTTATACAGGTGGTTAAGTAAAATTTTTTTTAATAGTGGTGGTTAATTGAATACTGATACATTATACATGTGTTTAAGTGCAATTAAATCTAAAATTAATTATATTAAATATCACATCAGTTAATATAAATTTAGTAATATGTGAAGTTGTTGAAAATTTTAAATTATTAAAGTAAACTAATTGCGCTCCCGTCGTTCCGACGATTTTTTTTTTCGTATCTCTATTTGATTCACTAAAAATGCTAAATGTTTTCCGCTTAATTTTTAAATTTTTAATGTTAATGTTAATTTTAATGTTACTTTTTATTTTTATTTTTCAATTTTTTTATTTTCAATTTTCAATTTTTAGCTTTTAATTTTTATTTAATGGGCCGCATCGGGCCCGTTATCTCTAATTTTAATGACATATTTGTAATTAATGATGGAAAGTGGGTAAAAATGTAATTTTAATTTTGATTATTCAACCATTTCGTAATCTTTTATATGTTTAAATTATTTTAAATAAGTATATAAAATATGTTTTTAATGTATTAAATTTGAAGAATGTTGAGTAAATTTGGAAAGAGTTGAGGAATTAATGTTGAGAAGAATTGACAGAAGTGAGTTTTAAGGACTCAGTAAAAAAGAACAAGCCCTGGTCATTAAATTTGACGAATGTTGTATCGCCATGGTACATCGCACGTATTGTTATTACATGTGTTTGCGTTAATATTTCAAGGTTAAAATTTGAACTGCTTTAAAACATTTATATTAAATATTATCTTTATGATAAAACAGTAATAAAATAAATTGCTAAATTCAAAAAATTCTTTTTGAAAGATTACCGGAAAGATCCGTAAAATCCGACTTTTATCTTTAAACACCCATTAAACATCAAATTACCAAAACTATCATTTGTCTCGCAGCTCTCTCTATTCTAAGTTTAAAATTATCATTTATCTCACAGAAAGCTTTTGTGGATGAATTTTTACTATGGAATGACTAGATGTTTTGTTTATTTTCATTTATAATTGTTTCATTGAGTTATAAAGAATTCATCCGAGTACCAAAAAGAATCCGTAAAAGCCTAAAGTTCGCCAAAATGCATGCAAAACTAACCATCCGGTTAATCTCTTATCTAAAAGTATCAATAAAACTTTTTTTATATTACAATATCCAATAAAAGAGAATCAATAGGGTTGCACATCCGGGTGACCCGGATCGGGACCGGATTATCCGGGTCCGGGTGGATCGAAACCAGGATTTTTAAGGAGTGGACGACCCAGGGATCGGACCGGACCGTGTTTGAACCGGAAATCCGAATTTTTCCTTTGATTTTATTTGTTTTTCCAGGTTTGGATCGGACCCGGACCGGAAAAAAATAAAAATGTGACCCGGGTCCACCCGAACCCGGGAAATTTCGGTCCAATCCGGTCCTGGTTTCCGATCCGGTCCAATTTTGTGCAACCTAAGAATCAATGTATATATCAAGGTATACATCGCGTGACTATCGTTCGGAATACAGGATCCGTGAATATTTATTACTATTGAAAAGCGGTCATCTATCCGTAATTGCTTTCAATGACCAATACTACTAAACCAATAAATGAAAATAAATAAAAGCCTATCGCTCATTGAGAAGAGAAATAACAATTTTCCACTCACCATAGATTGCGCCACAGTTGAGAAAGAAAATTGAAGTCTCACACTTTTCTGCAGATTGTGCTGCAATCGGGAGAAAAATAGTAACTGAATTCCAAAGGAGACCCCACACTCCAAAATCTTCCGAACCCAATAGTCATTCTGAACCCGAATATACCTTCTGCCCATACATCAGTGTAAACTCTCTTCTCAAATCAAGCGCAAATTGAGGGTTTCTTTAATTCGGTCATTTCTCCTGCACCTCTCCATTTACCACCTTTTATTGTATCCACTATCTTCATATTGTTTTGCTCAGAGGAGGCATATACATCTCCTCCAAATCCAAGAACCTCCAAGGCCTCGAGGACATGTTCAGGAACTATTGTTTTTTTATCCTCTTTGCTACACACGTCATTGGACTCTGATGAAACAAGGTTTATAAACTCTACACAACTTTCAGTTACAAGAACTTGAGCATCTCTAGCAACACAAAACATCTGCAGGTAGCAATTCCTTAATAATTTTGGTCACAGTTGCTTTAGGGAGAGAAGCATCTTTCTTGGACTTGCCAACTATGTCCATGGAATTCATAACACATCTTGAGAATCAACAGCACGGAGAAAGCGGATCTGGTGAAGGGCGCGCGGCAGAGATTAAACGAGACGCGAAGAGTCAGATTCAAAGGATGGTGGATCGCGCGATGATCAGAGGATTAATGAAGGACGCGGTAGCGAGGGAAACGACCAGATCGGCGACGCCTCGACGCAAGGAGGATGAAATCGCCGCCCGAACCCCGAATCGCCGAAACGGTGCCTTCACTATTATAATGTAAAAAATCAGTATGTAAAGGTATAAATAAAACTTTTAAATTCAAAATGTTCAGAAAATAAATATATATTTAAAAAAGAACTATTAAGTTATACTTTAAATACAATTTTATGCATTCCTGAAAATTTCTACTTAATTGATTTATTTTTGTAAACTTTTTCCAAAATTCTGCTTTAATTTTTTTATTATCAAATCATAACAAAACGGGCGTATATATTGTAAAGAAAATATTGAATTATCAGTATTTTTTTTTATCAATTTTCAAATACAAAATTATTACGTTTTTGCAAACTTTTAAGGGTTAATTGGATGATGTCGAATTTTTACTAATCTTTTCCCCCTATTTTCTACATTAATCATTTTACATTTTACTCACCCCCGGGCACCAACACGGTACTCTTTCGTTTCGTTTTTCCGCGTAGGTCCAGGCTCTGTACTTGTTGGGCTGCTTCTGATCTACAAGTTAGAGTAGTAAAAGGCCGATTGGGCCTTCAAAAGGGCAAAAAAAAAACAGAAGAAATTAGGGTTTATGCTTTATCGGGGGTGGGGGAGGTCGATGCGTGCTTTGAGACTTGAATGTTTATAGGTGGGAACGAGAACGACACGTTGTGATTGTAATGGTAGCATGCGGAATTTGTAAAAGTATATTGATTTCTTCTTCGGCTCGGATGATAACGCAATTAGCACAATCCTCTACTGCTGTTGCTGCGGCAAAGGTTTCGCGCTTTCAGAGGCCGTCTAGATGTATTCATACGTCCGCAATGTTGTTGGATGCGGCATCTCAGTCTCGGTCTGCCGCTACATGTAAGTTATCAAGAGCCACCAAGGCTAAAGCCCAAGCTGTGCTTTTTGACTACCTGCAAAACACTAGAAGCCTTCAGTTTTCTGATGCAGATCACATCAGCAAGAATTCTGAACGCTTCCTTGTTGACTTGCTTGCCAAAGTGGATAATAGCGAGGAAGGGGTCACAAAGGCCTTTTCAAGGTATCTCCGCTTCAACCCTATCAATGAATTCGAGCCTTTCTTTGAGAGTTTGGGATTAGCGCCGGCGGAATACTCCCCTCATCTCCCTAGGGACTTGATGTATTTGAGCGACCACCAACTACTGCTTGATAACTTCCACAATCTTTGTGATTATGGGATTCCGCGTGGGAAGATGGGTAAGATATATGCCAAAGCTGAATCCATTTTTAACTACCATTCTGGGGTGCTGGCTTCAAAATTTAGGGCTTATGAGGAGCGTGGGTTGTGTAAGTCTAGCATAATCAAGTTTGTTACTTGTGATCCGTCTCTCTTGGTTGGGGATTTGGATACCATGTTTGTTGATTGTCTCAGGAAACTGAATCAATTTGGGTTGGATGGTGATTGGCTTGCCAGGTATTTATCCGCAGAAAGTTCGTACAATTGGGCCAGGATGTCTGAAACACTTGAAATACTTCATAGATTGGGATATGGCGCTGATAGAGTCGCAATGGTCTTACAAAATGAACCTGGTCTGCTCTTAGAAAATTCTGGCAATGCCATCCATGTATTAGTCGGACACCTAATCAAATTGGGCTTCAAGAAGGACGAGATGGTTGCTTTATTCTTGCAAGATCCAAAAATCATGTCTAAGAAATGTCTGAAGAATCTGTCCCATTCGATGTCTTTCCTGTTTGAAATAGGAATGAAAATTGAAGACATTGCTCATGTTGTCCGGACACATAAACACATTCTTAGCTCCAAGACCCCGAAGAGGCCACGGACTATCATGGGAACCTTAAAGGTTGGTGAAATTGCCCTGTGCAAGATGATAAAAGAGGATCCTACAAAATTATTCATTTCAGCTTCAACATATTGCTCGGAGGAAGACAAGGCATTTTCATTTTCCCTCCAAGCTCCGACCAGATGTTTGGAGAAAACAACATTCCTTAAATGGTTAGGATATGTTGAAAATTCAGAAGAGTTTGTTGAGGCTGCCAAGAGGTTCCGTGGCAGAGGTGATCAGTTACAGGAAAGATTCAATTGCCTGGTTCATTCTGGTCTAGACTCCAACACAGTGGCAGATATCGTAAAACGAGTTCCTCAAATTCTCAACCAAACCAAGGAAGTTCTGGAGCAAAAGATACACCTTTTAACTAGTGTCATCGGCTATCCGCTTGAATCCCTAGTTTCTTCTCCGACTTATTTATGTTACGATGTGAAGAGAATTAGCCTCAGATTTTCTATGTACTTGTGGCTGAGGAATCATGGAATAGCAAAACCGGCCATGGCATTGAGCACTATCCTAGGCTGCTCAGATTCACGATTTGTAAAGTACTTTGTGGACGTCCACCCGCATGGTCATGTGGCTTGGGAAAATTTGAAAGCATCATCTCACATGGGAGGTAATAGATGAAACTTAAAACCTCGATGTATAGAGGGCTCTTGTATCAGGAACTTGTTGTGCGCCACTTTCGTTCAGATCAATAAACTTTGTTTGTCATGCAGTTGAGGTTGAAATTAAGTTTGGGAGGGTTATATATATAAGCAAAATGAGTTTCTCAGCAGTGGTGACGCCATCAATTTAATCAGCAAGACAAATGAAGGAGAAGAATGAGGGCCTGAGTTCCTTTATTACATGTGTAGACTTATGGGTATGCCCAAAACTCATTCCCAGTGTATTAGTGTAGAGGCTATCAGGCTATTAGGCGATACAAGAATTTGTGTTGTAGTCGAGATATTGTCTTTAGATTGAGCTGAATTTATAACAAATTCAGCGTTTTTAAGCTTGGGGGATTTATAACCCTTGGCTGACGCTTGAGTGTCAAGCTCAGTTTCGCTTTGTATACGTCACAGTCCAGGCTATTTGGATCCAAATATTAACAAACCACCATAAAAAAAGGGGCCTCAGTACACAAACATGATCTATAGTCTAACCTTGTAGTGACAATCATGTCAATAATTTGAGGAAAAGTTGGATGCCTGCTCTAATCGCTATTACTACAAGGTCCAGAAGGGCATCCAGAGCGAGCTTGAATGGACCACGATGGAGTTTTTTTTTCTTCTTCAAAAATACAAATATTCCATAACCCATAATTCATCAAGCAAAATAATTAGTAGTACTTGTTAATATTCACAAAAACATGCAAACCTGTAACAGACTGGGCCCAGGCCCGTTTGTAATAATTCAGCCCAATAAACTTTCAACGGAACCGCTACCTGTCTCATTTGAAATTAGTCAAGATAATTATGAAAATAAAAGTAAAAAGAGAGTTAGTGGAAAATGAATTAAAATAAATTAATTTTGGGAAATGCTAATGTGATTTTGTGACCGCCAGAAAAAATTCAACATCGAATCTTAGTCACAATGCACGTCAAAAAAATTAAGACATAAAAGCACAAATTCCATACTCTCTATCAAATAAACCCTAACGACAACCATAACGGAAAAATGTCATTTAAATCACCAACTTTTCAATTTGGTCATATTAATCCCCAACTTGAAAAAGTATATTTTTATGATATATTTAATGTTGACTTTCATTTTAATTGTTAAACTTATGTTGACTTTGTCATTATAGGCATGTCGTTAAGTCAAATAACGGCACTCGTTAACGACATTAACATTTTCCGTTAACAACAAAATGACGTTGTTTAACATAAAACAAAATTACGTAGTTTTGTCAAAATCTTGACAAAACAACGTCGTTGTGTCAAAATCAAAACACAACACTTAATCAAGTATTAATTTAAATCAAACTAAATTAAAAAGTATTAAAATTATTAATTTTAATTTAAAATAAGTATTAA
>JAWWMW010001397.1:488470-503152 GCA_035048345.1 Echeveria elegans
ACACGCTTTCAACTTCATGTCAAGAATCATACGCACCCAAAGATGTTGATCTTTTTGGCCCTCTCTCACTCATCTCCGCTCCTTTTTTCTCTCAATTATATTGTCAAAACTATGATTATTTACTGTATAAATAATTAAACACAATTTACATATGCTGAGCATCTCCAATGGCAACTTGAAAAATAGTTATTCAAAATATACTATAATATTAACTATCTATAATTTGAATAATGAAAAAGAGATTTTGCTCCAATGCAAATACGTATAATGCTATAAATATGGTTGGGGGAAGTGCATGCTTTAGGCAAAAAATAAATAAAGAGTGAGAAGAGACTAGTTAACTTTATAGTGAGAGAAACATATTTTTTTTCTAATTTTAGATAACATAGCTAGTGCGTTGGAGCACCACTTTCTCATCTGATTATGTATTATGTTTGCCACGTGGACTGATTTTAGATATTGAGTTTGTTTTACAACAGCCACTGGAGATGCTCCAGACTACCAACTTGTGGGTGTGGCAAAGTTTTTCTGGTTTTCAATTCCTAACAGTGGATGTTGTCTCCGTATAACAACAAATTAAACAGAATTTTGGCAGATGAGATGGGACTTGGGAAGACTGTACATGTTTGCACAAAATATTCAAATTGGAAGTTTGAAACTGTTTATGGAACAAAACTGAAATCAAGGCCCTCTATAAAATTGGCATCATTTTTAGTATTTATGCCCTTTGAGCTTACAATAGTGGGTAATATGAATTTGTATGAATAGCCGGGACAAAGTGTTGGTAAAAGACAAAAAGCTGGTTGGGACAACTATGATGTATTGTGGTTCTAAGTGAAGCAATAAATAAGATAACCATTGCAAAATTCAGTTTGAACTTTTTGCGAAGTAGCTTTATATATGCATAAGATTGAGGATTTAAGTATCTTAAGCTAAACCCTTTCTTTTTGATAAACTAGCAGTCTTTGTCCTCTTCCCCGGGTGGAGGAAGGGGTCTTCTCCATTGTCTTTCTTTCATCTACCTTTAGGAGTTCCCTGAAAGTAATTCCTTCTCAATTTCCTCATGTATTTCTCTCAAAGTTCGCCTTAGTTGAGGTCTTGTTATTTTCTCTAAGCTTCTTTCTTCTGATAGTTTCTCTATTTTATTATTATTTAGTAGCTACTTT
Organism: Echeveria elegans; assembly: GCA_035048345.1. Taxonomy (NCBI): domain Eukaryota; kingdom Viridiplantae; phylum Streptophyta; class Magnoliopsida; order Saxifragales; family Crassulaceae; genus Echeveria; species Echeveria elegans. Next base: position 489,637 of record JAWWMW010001397.1, read on the forward strand.
GTGTCGTGTGTTGTTATCTTATTATTATATACTAGCGTACCGCCCATCGTACCGACGGGGATGCGTCGTCCTGAATGCGCTTTCAAACACGTCAAACACGGGCGTGACTCGATCGACCAATTTTTGAATTCGTGTGGTTTGTGTATTTAAAACCATTAATTTTTAATGGGACAGACGGGTCCGTGTGTTGTGTGTAAATTTAAACTTTTAATTTTTGTTTTTTAATGGGTCGTGCTGGCCCCGTATAGTCACGCGAAGGAGAGGAAAGCGATTGAAAAATTAAATAGAGAGGGATATTTTGGTTTAATATCTAATGGGCCGGACTGGGCCTGTGTGGTCATGCGAAGGAGAGGAAGCGATTGAAAAATTAAATAGTAATTTACCGATTCTATTATATATTAGATATGTCACTAATTGTGCAAATGATGTTTCAACTTTGTGAACTTTAACTTATTGTTGTCTAAGTTACAACTATGTAATTGATAATTTTGATTCTGATCGTCTCAATAAGATCAAAACTGTCTTTTTTCTAGTAAGAAGAGTGGGTGTAATTTGATTTACATGTAATTTGCTTCTTGAAGTCTCAGATTGATACAAGTAACAAATACCACAATTCAACCGAATGAAGGTTCCCAAAAACTCTTTTTTCGGCCTTCCTAACTTTCGGCCCACTACTATCAAACCAGGTGACGTCAGCGTCGATTAGATCCCAAATCGGATCCGATCGGTACGAGGCTGTTTCCGATCTCCGTCCGTCTCTCTGATCAAAATTCGTGCGAAAGCGAGAGAGAGGATGGGCATAGTGTTCACTCGCCTCGTCTCTTCCTTGTTCGGCAATCGCGAAGCTCGGATCCTCGACCTCGACAATGCCGGCAAAACTACCATTCTCTGTACTCACGCTTCTCACATCTCTTTCTCTCTAATAAATTGGTATCTGCTTGAATTAATTTAGTTTTGTTGCGGATCGAATGCAGATGGGGCAAGTCTTCTCCGCCATTCCTAGCAAGCAAGAATCTTTCATGATCTCCATTCCTTCTGTTTGCATTACAAATCAGTTACTAACATTTTAATGGCTGCAGCAATTGGCTTCAATGTCGAGACTGTGCATTACATCAATATCAAATTGCAAGTTTGGGATCTAGGTATGATTACTTAGCCTTATCTGCTTATTATCTCTCTTTTTGTGACATGTTACATTGTCCGAGCTAGATTGAAAGACAATAACTATTTGAATTTTCTTACTTTCTTCTACCGTGCAAGTACAGGATACTTTGCAAGTGTAGCTCTGTCTGATACTGAGGCTCCTTGTAATCTATAAGATGCGAGCCCACCACTGCCAAACGTTAAATTTTTCTTGGATGCTAGGCTGGTAATCTTTCGTTGTGGGTGATTGTAAATATCTTAAAGTGTGATTTTTGCTGCAGGTTTTAGTGAAGAACTAGTTTACACGGAAAAAATAACTTTCCCTGTGTATTTTCCTTGTAGTTAGCAACATTTTGGACGTATTACTACTTACTAGTAGTAAGAAAAGCCTTCTTCCCTCGTGATCATATGAATTAGTACAGTCTTGCACATCAAAAGCCTACACTCTCAAGCATATCAGATTTTCAATAAAAGAATGCACTAGGAATTTCTCTTTGGTGATTCTATACTGAGATTTATATGCTGGTGCTGGTCCCTTCAGGAAATAAATATGTTTCATAAAATCAAATTATATCAATATGTGTTTATGATGGTCATCTTTTTTTGTTAGTGCAGGCGGCAGACTAGCATCAAGTATCATTTCATTACTTTTTTCATTTATGTTTTGTTCTGCTTTGTAAATAAAATTTTGCAGCTTACGAAATAATGACAGTCTGTAACATCTGTCTTTTGCGATGGAATTTTTTTAGAACGAATAATGTTAACAAACTATACACTATACAGAACATGAAAGAATTATATGATTATCTATTTTAGCAATCGTACTCATTTTTCATTTAACAGGAGACAGGCGACAATGTATAAAGAAATGAGTTGGCAGCCGTCTCTATCTGTATGAAAATACAATAAAGTGAATGTGGAATTGTGGATTGAAGTTTTTGCTTCACAACCTTGTGTTTTCCTTTCTCTATATGCAGTTCACATTTTGTATTGTTTGCTTTGATTGATCCTTCACCTCTGTTTGGAGCATGGACAATGCATGGGGAAAAAAGTTGAAATGGAGTATTCAATGGAAAATAACTTACCATGACATATTAAACTTTTACTGTTTTGTTTTCATTTTCCTTGATGAAAAAACATACATACTGCAACTTCCCTCAACTTAAATGGAAAGCAAATAAAAAGTGTCGAAAATGGGCCATTTTTAAAGAATCTGCTATCAAAGGGGAGGGGATATTTGAGGGTTTAGATTGGTAAGAAGATGATGCAGTTTACTCTTGTTTTTTCGCTCTTGTTCAACTGGTTACTTAATTATTGAAGTATGAACATCATAGGTTGAGTAATACTGGAAAGAAACATCCTGGGCAACAGGTAAGGGGTTTGTTTGCAAGCAATACAAGAAGTGTACCGTCATTATATCAGATTGTGATGAAGAGATATTGCTAGTGAATGGAGTTGTTAATTAATGTCACATGTAGATGTAGATATAGTATCCTTGCGGCTTAATATACACACATGTACAAGTTTTGCAAAGGATGAGTTAAACAGTGCATTATTCTTCTATCCGTGGCTGGTAACTTAAAGGAGATTGTTGTGGGGGTGGGTGGTATTTGCAATAGATTATAAAATATGCGAGTTGGATTTTTAGGGGTGGGAGTTTATTGAACGCACAAAATAAAAAGAATGAGTAAAGAGCAGAGAATGTGGGGATTGCTCCTTAGTTGAGGAACAGATTGCTTGATCCTTCCCAGGTACTAACCGACCAGTAAAGCTTGGAATAACTAAAATCTTTAGGCCGATTGATTAGACTCTAGAGAATATAGTATTCCTTAAAAAAACTGACTCAACCGTATGATGCAAAATGAAGCAAGTCAATTATTGCTGGGTTAGTTGAAGTAGATATAAAATAAATGATACGTAGGGTGGTTGTCAGCTGCTTAGATGCGCCATGAATGCAGCCCACAGATGGATCTTCAAGCATTGTCGGCCTCGTCGTGTGTGGTCCTCCAGATCCACTTTTCAATGATAAAGAGTACAGAAATACATAGTAGAAATCGGTCCATTATGGGGTAAATGAAGTGATAATAACAGCTGGGTCATCATCGGGGTCTGATTGAGAGTAAAATGGAGCAGTAACACAGTGGAAAGAAAACACGTGCGCTCACCTGTCCTTTAGTAGCGGAGCGCACAATTTGCGGACGATATGATTCTGGCGTAAAAATTGAGAAAAACCAACAGCAATTGCAACTGAACTGATGCAATCAAAATCAAAATCAGACTCGAACACTCTTCTCGCGACGCATTTCGAAATCCCTTCAGTATTGCTGCACGCCTTGGAACCGTTTCTTTTTTTGGGGATTTTAGGGTTTTATTTATTTTTTTCAATCCCCCATTTCTTCTTCTTCTTCTTCTTCAATGGAATCACCGGCGGCAGCCAAGTCGGAGACGCGAATCGCCGCGAGGACTTCCTTGGTTGATTCGATACGAGGCTGCGGGCTTAGTGGAGTCACGATCGACAAGGACGAACTCAAGAAGAAGCTCCTGCTGCCTCTCTACCTACGCCAAGCCATGCTTCACTCCATTAGGGCTAAAGATGCCGCTGCTGGGATCGCTCACTCCTCCTCCTCCTCATTGTCTCATGCTGATACTAATGCACAAGCCGCGCCTGAGGGTCCGATGGTCATTTTCGTCAACTCTAAAAGTGGCGGTCGGTATGGTCATGTGCTTAAGAAGAGGCTTCAGGTCTTGATGGGAGAAGAACAGGTCAGGTCAACCATTCTCTTTATTTATTATTTATTATTTATTATTTATTTATTCATATGCGACTGTGTTTCATTTGTTTGGATTTAGTAGGTGTTTGATCTTTCCGAAGTGAAGCCTCACGAATTTGTCCAATATGGATTGGGTTGCTTGGAGAAGCTTGCCGAGTCAGGTGACCTCTGCGCCAAGGAAACACGCTACAAGATGAGAGTCATGGTAATTTATCGTCTTAAAGTGACAGTCAGCTATCACATTGTAAGTACAATTATATGTGCAGTCTTCTGACTTCTCTTCAGGTTGCTGGAGGTGATGGAACAGTAGGTTGGGTGTTGGGATGTCTTGGGGAGCTTATTGTGCAGGGCCGGGAACCTGTGCCTCCAGTGGGCATCATACCACTCGGGACAGGAAATGATCTGTCCAGAAGTTTCGGTTGGGTAAGCTTGTTTTCCCACAGGCTTTTTTTTCTTCAATTGTCAAGTGGTTATAGTTTTGGTTGTTTAGTCGTTGTTTTTTCTCTCTTTTATACAGGGCGGGTCTTTCCCCTTTGCTTGGAGATCTGCCATCAAGAGATCTTTGCTAAAGGCTATTTCAGGGCCAGTATGCCGTCTAGATAGGTGTGAAGCCTCTGCTTGTAGTCTCATTGTTAATGCTAGTTTTTTTCCAAGTACTATGGGGTACTTGAAGCTTTAACTTGTTCCAATTGCATAAGTATTTATTGTTTTGCAGTTGGAATGTCGTAATGTCCACACCAGCAAGTACAAAGGTGGAGACACCGTATGCACTGAAGCTTACGGAAGACTGTATGCTTGATGAGGTTCGGTATCTCTCAGACCTCATTGTTTGTACCGATTCCTCACCCTGCATCCTGCTTGCTCAGTTAGTTTACTTGTTAAGTTGTTATGTCATCGTGTTACAATATTTAATGAGAGATGCAAACCATATATTTCCTTGATAGGGTCTGGAAATCGACGGCGAGATGCCTGAGAAAATAAATTGCTACGATGGAGTCTTTTATAACTACTTCAGCATGGGTAAGTCATGTTTGGAAACTGGAACCCTACCATCAAGGGTCATTAACTATGAGTAACTATATTTTAAGACTGATGAACAATAGAGGTGTGACTATTATAGACTTATAGTAACTAAAACATCAGCAATTCTATAGTGTAAAAGTGTTACTGTGAGCTATGTTGTAATCATGCATGCTCAGTATCACTTTTAAGTAGATCTCTTGTACTGTTTGCAGGTGGCCTAGGCTTTATATTTTTATATTTGCAGTATTTCCTGACTTTGAAGAGTTGATCTTTCAGGTATGGACGCCAAAGTTGCTTATGGCTTCCACCATTTGCGTAATGAAAAACCATACCTTGCACAAGGTCCCATAACGAATAAGGTCTGGCTGATTTTCATTTTTGCTTGGTCATTTATGTGCTGTCCTTTTACCTTCGACTCGTGATGCAACACATACTTGTCCCTTGTTGCTAAACTTGCTGTCAAATTAGTCTGCTTTGTTTTATTTTTGTTTCGCCACTTACTGGCTCAAAATGTAATTATAGTGTTTCATATTTTTAACTCATTATTATTCTTCGTGGCAGTTGATATATTCTGGATACAGTTGTACGCAAGGATGGTTTTTTACACCATGTGTGAGTAAACCGGGATTAAGGTTAGAGTGGTTACGATACTTTTTTTATTTGTCACGCCTTTTCATTTCATACATTCAAGACGTGGAAACATTTTAAATTTGAGTATTTATTTACTGTGAGTTTTGATCAGAGGACTGAAAAATATCGTAAGGATGCACGTGAGGAAAATAAATTGCTCCGAGTGGGAAGAAATTCATATACCTAAAAGGTCTGAATCCTCTTTCTTCCACGTTTATGTTTGGTCATCCATTTTTTTCAATTTTGTTAACCAATAACATTTCTCAAAGACGGGCAATTTCCAACTTGTACCTAATGCATGAATCTTTACCTTTTTCCTTCGTGCCTATAGTGTGAGGTCTATCGTCACTCTGAATCTTCATAATTATGCTAGTGGGAGAAATCCATGGGGGAAGTTGAAGCCAGCTTATATGGAAAAGGTCTGCCATTTCTCTCCCAATTGTTGTGCACAAATGACACATTTCTTCATTACAGCATAGGCACGCTTTAAGTATACTGCTGACTGCTGAGATGACTACCTCAATTTTCAGAAAGGGTTTGTTGAGGCTCATGCGGACGATGGCCTGTTAGAAGTATTTGGCCTGAAGCAGGGATGGCATGCTTCTTTTGTAATGGTGGAGTTGATTACAGCTAAACACTTGGCCCAGGTACTGCAACTCCATTTCACCAACAGGATCTCGAGTGTCATTTTCTTTTTTTTCAGCCTTAACTTTTTATACATCTCAACAGGCTGCAGCAATCCGATTTGAACTGAGAGGGGGGGACTGGCGAAATGCCTATATGCAAATGGATGGAGAGCCTTGGAAACAGCCTATAGACAGAGAGTTCTCAACTTTTGTGGAAATCAAGAGAGTGCCTCACCAGTCCCTTATCATCAATGGAGAGTAATGTACCTTCTCTTCGTGTAGTTTGTCTGATAAATACTTATTTATCTACTCCTAGTAGAGTCCATGTTCCGAATATTTATTCTCTCCATCAAGGGTTGGCTTGACACTAACGAACTCTGCGCATTTGTGCAAACTGGGTTGTATCATGTAAAGTCGGCATCTCCAAACACTTGTGATTAATATTGGGGTTTCAGTATGATTCCAGGTTCCCACTGCTCTCTATTTTGTAATGGATTTCCCACTATAATAAGTGAGTGAAAGTGAAACACACAAATGTTACAGGATCGAGTTTGAGAATGGAGAGTGAGTGCCTGATGATCTTCCCCATTGTACTAGATAAGGGCTCGTCTGAGAGATCCCTTCGATTTCTTTTAATTAACTGAAACTGAACACAAATTCTGCTTACCTTTTATTTAATTTGTTTGCCTCTTAAATAGGCAGGATAACCGTACAACAATTCTGATAAATTTAATTAGTACTTAGAGAACATGCATCAAAATTAAGTCAACTAATTCACATTAAAAAGTTCCGCAAACCATTAAAACTGAGCAAAACTACATTGAGATGTTCTCAAACATGTTAAATCTATTTCAGTGCTTAGAATAAACCATTTAACTATGTCCGAATGTCCTAATTCATTAGAAAGCCGATTTTCGCAATAACTAGAATTTCCACAAAATATAACTAAACATAATTAATTAAGAACAAAGAGTCAAATATTTACGTGGAAATCGGAGCATCCAGAGAAAAACCACGGTGTATCAGCTGCAAAGGCTGAGACAGAGAATCCACTAAGAAAGAAACAAAGTTGTACAAGACCTATCGGATCATGACCAAAAGAACAATAGCACTAGAGCAAACTAACTACTCATGGAACACAAATAAATCAAAGTCATAAATTGAGATGTGAGCACCTGGGAACGATCCAGAGAACCTTGCTGGAAGACGATTGATATCCATCTAATTTAGATTCATACACCTCGCCATCAGTAATCGTAAATCGGCGCACACCAGGTCCCGAAAACAACATCAATCGGCTACTCGATGCCCCTTGAAACTCCAACCTCTTGGATGTTTGATAGAGCGTATTTTGAAGCTCGTTTAGGTCCCTAATACTGATCTTTTTGTCTAATTATGTGTACAAATTACGCTTTTGGTGTATTTTTGTATTTAGGGTATGAAATGAGAAAATAATATATACGAGCTAAAACGTCACATTTAAAGACAATTTGCATTAGGGGAAAGTTTGGAAGAATTTGGAAAAGCAAGTCCTAAAGTGATTTTTTTTAGAAATTTGCAGTTTGGACCTTTTGAACTTTGGAAGCTTCCACAGAGAGCATCTCTTATCGGATTGAGACGAAATAAAATGCATTCAAAATTTGACTCAAAATACCACAACTTTATGTTGTTCTCAAGGGCTGATTCAAAAGTTAAAGGGAGTTTTTCTGTTGAAACAAATCATTTTGATCGAGACAAACTGATAGAAGCAATCATTTTGACCGAGAGAAAAATTCTTTCGACCGAGACAAATGCAAAGAGGCAATCATCTGTTGAACTTTTCAGATCAAATGGTTAAGATTATTTGATTAAATTAATTGAGATATGCAATAAATGTTGTAATTAATTGACAAAATTGCAACATGTTGGTATGTATGGTGCTGATATGTAAGGTGTAATATTTTCATAAGTTGATTGTAAGGTGCAACATGTGCATTTATTAACATTTATTACGTTGTTCAAATAAGAAAGAAATTTTGATTTAAATTTTGATTTAATCTTATATATTGATTAATTTAAATCGAACGAATCAGATCTCGTCTTTCCGTCCTTAAGATAATTAAAATGGCCTCATTCAACCTTCCTTTATATATATATATATATATATATATATATATATATACAAGTGTCAAACCCGTCATTCCGACAAAAATTTTCTTCAAGTTTTAATTCAATTTCAATAATGATTTTCAACGTTTTTCTCTATAATTTTATTCTTATAATTGAAATTTTTGAATGCTACATATTTTTTAATTTTTTGAATATAGTTTCATTATATTATTTTTATTTTTGTGACAATCCGTCATCCCAAATGAAAAATCTGTGTAAAAAAATTGATCAAATACTCGATCCAATACAGTTAAATATATAATCATATACGTCTAAATAAAGTCATATACAAATAAATACGAACAAATACGGCCAAATATGAAATAGTAAGAACAAATACGCGTGGATCGCGTATGATGTAAATAAAAGTATGTGGAGGGGTATTTTTATGAAGTTTTATTTTGTCTTTATCCTTATTTTGTTTTATTATCCTATAGCGACGAAAATCAGATCTTTAGCGACAAATTTTTTCGTGGGTGTTTGTGTGTTGAGGATTGTATTCTATTATTACAATAGATAATCGAACTCAAGGGTCACCCTTTCAACCGAAAGGTCTCTTACGGATAAAGTCGAGAGGGAATCCTCTGTGGCGCTCCTTTCCGTGCACCAGCAGATAGGACACGTATTAGCAGTAGTACCACCGGAAAAGGAAGGAAATTGAATTTTTAATTCCATAGCCGCGCAAGATTTGTAACGGGAATAATGTCATTTAAATTTTCAACTTCTCAGTTTTGCCCATTTAAATCTTCAACTCAGTTTTGCTCATTTAAATCATCAACTTTTTAGTTGACTTTTAAAAAAATCTTAAGTTTATGTTGACTTTGCCATATAGGCATCAATTGAGCATTTATGGTTTAGCATTTAAGCTTATAGTGGCAAAGTCAACATAAGTTTAAGACTTTTTTGAAAGTCAACTAAAAAGTTGAAGATTTAAATGAGCAAAACTGAATTGAGGATTTAAATGGACAGAACTGAGCATTTTGAGATTTAAATTACAGTTTTCCAGATTTGTAACCTAAATCAGTTCTTTTTACTTAAATGAATAAAACTGCTACTAAATAGCACAGCGAAAGAATCGTCTAGAATAGAGAGGAATCGAAAAGACGTGATGCATGTTTCATGTGCTCTCCTGTTACCCATTCCAAGCACTCGGCCGGCGCATCCATTACATACTAATGCGTTCGGAAATTCTGCGAGGAAACAAGACACATTGTAAAACCATGTCCAGATTTTGTCCACTGGCCAAGAAACCAAAGGCTGCTGCTGGTGCTGCAAATGTGCACCAAAGGAGATGTTTCTTCAAACAAAACCAACAAAACATCAAATGACATGATGTGGTTCAACCTACTTTTCGAGACCATTAATACTTGCTTAATGGATGACATAACTGACATCAGAGACCACAACTCGCAGTCTCTCAACATTCAACAATAAACATAGCCACCATGTCTTCTATTCATGTCTCATGCATATACAAATCATAGCAACAGTCTGGACTTATTGAAGAGGGTTGGCTACATGCTAAATAGGCGTAGTGGTAGGAAACAAAACCATGTATCTACTGAATAATATGGTTCTTGGACTTTGTGGCATGCAGTTGGTACTTGGTTGTTGGTGAGAATTTCCATCAAGGGAGCACAGCTTTCAGTTCCTTCCTATCAGCACCATATGACTGTAGAAACAAACAGGAGATGCCAACATTTTCATCACTTGACAATATATGACCACTGGCCATGCTACTGATAAAATTTGGACGTGTAACAACAATGGCGATTACCTCAACCCCATATCCTTTCACATATACATTGGTGAATAGTTCCGATGGATCTGGCATTGGGCTCTCCTGAAATATTTACAGGAAATTTTAAAATTCGTCATGAAGAAGGAAAAGTGTTCTCTTCTACCTGACATCTAAAATGCACACGTGTATTCACGAAATGGAGTACGATAGCAACAAGTTTTTACCTTTGCTTTGGCAATGGCGTCATCAACTTCTTTCCTGATGTCCTTCTCAATATCCTGCATATTATAAGAAAGGTGTCACACTTTCATTACTTTCATTTCATGTACTTAATACTTTCTTTGGAATAGATCATGGGAACTTATGAAAATAATATTGCAAACAAAAGTATACAGACTAATAATCACAAATGAAATATGATAAACAACAATAGGTAAGACAGGGATTGACGCGCGTCCCCTCCCATATCAAAATATGCACAAAACATTTCATTATGACCACAGGAACCACTAGCAAGGGTACAATACCTTCAATTCCTTTTCAGATGCAAGTTCATGAGACAAAATCATTTTCCTTATTCTTTCTATTGGGTCTCGTTCCTGATGATGCAGTGTTCGTATATCACTTGTTAAAGAGGTGGATACCGAGAAGAAAACAGAAGATGAGTGAAAGTGAAAGTAGCCCTCAATACCTGCCTCACTCCAGAAATTTCATCACGTGTGCGATAAGTGCTCCCAGGATCAGACATAGAGTGACCATGATACCGATATGTGTCCATTTCAAGAATCTAATATGAAAAAAAGGTACAAACATTCAAATAACTATAACTAACAAGGCAAAATACTTTTAAAACATAAGTAACTTGGGAGGAAGTAGCAATATTAAGCTGGCCACGAGGAAGTGGGGTACCAGATAGAAGCAATGAAAAACTCACAATGGGTCCATTTTTCAGTGCATGCTCCTTTGCAAATTTGCAAGCTTGCTTAACAGCAAATGCATCCATACCGTCAACCTGGATTGAGTTTGGAAGCATAAGTATGATTAAGATAAAGATAGCAATTAGTATATAAGTAGACATCAAAAAAATTCATTAGAAATGACAAATAAAGTCACTAAGGGTGCTGCAAAACATTTAAAGGGCTCAATACCCATACCCAAGCTGATAGGAAACAAAATTATAGACTCGCAATGCCTCATTAAAATTATACATTCACAAAACCCCGAAGCCTCATATTCACAATCATGATTTTTATATCAAAAGACAGTAGAGAAGATAACATAGGGAAAGCCCTGTGAAGTATAAAACGGACACACTAGCCTCCATGGACAAAAACCCATGAAAATTTTCCACTATTAGCAAACTACCAAAAATCGAACCGTTCAACCAATTCAAGAACTGTAAATGATAAAACAGGCGATGCTCAAAATCTACTGATATTGAACCAAGCTTCCCAAATGCAATCCTTCAGACACAAAACCAATTCTTTCTCAAGCCCCGATTCAAATTCAAAACTTCAATACAGCACTGACCTTTAAACCAGGGACATAATCTCCACGCTTGTAATAAGCTGGACTCTTGGCTGCTCTCCATTCAGCTGTCCCCATACCATCTACAAAAAAAAAAAAATACAATGCTTCTAAAATCACCAATCACCACCCCAAAAACACACACACACACACAAATGAATCTCATTTCTTAAAAATTTCTATCGAAGGCCTTACAGTGATTGTTCTCACAGACCAAAATGGCCGGCAAGTCCCAAAGTGCAGCAATATTGAGAGCCTCAAACAACTGTCCCTGATTAGCAGCACCATCGCCATACATAGCAAAAGTGACATTCTCATCCTTGCTATACTTCTGCGCAAAAGCAATTCCACAACCCAACGGAACTTGAGCTCCCACAATCCCATGGCCTCCATAAAATCCACCTTCTTTTCTATAAAAATGCATCGACCCCCCTTTCCCTTTGGAGCACCCATCCTTCCTCCCCATCAGCTCCGCAAACGCCTCCACTAGGGTTCCACCCCGCACCAGAAAAATACAATGATCCCTATATGCCGTAATGATGCAATCCTTCCTCGTAATAGCAGCCTCCATCCCTACCGCAACCGCTTCCTGTCCATCATACAAATGACAAAACCCTCGTATCAACTTCGCCTTGTATAATGAGTCCGCCGCGATTTCCATCCGACGCATCAGCGCCATGTCTTTAAAAAAACCCATCAGCTCGGCCGTCGAGGTTTCCACTGTCTGCGATGGCGGTTCGCAGTTGTGGGCGGTGAAAGGCAGACTGGTGTCTACTGTAATAGGTTTGTCATCGGTGGATATGCTCCGACGAAGCGCTGGCAAGGCTGAGGCCGTCAATGGACCGAAGACGCGGCGTCGGATCGTTCGCGTAGCAAGGTTCGATAGCGACATATCAACCAGAAGCTCCGATTCTAGAAAGAGAAAGTACAGACGAAGAAATATCTGATTTACTGGAGATTGATTGAACTGAAATATGACGATTAACCCCCCAAAAATGAACCGCCTCGATAATTTAAATATTTTTATTTTATTTTTAACTAATATATTGTTCGTCGTTCAACGGAAATATGACGAAAATAATCACTTGTTACTCATTTTTATTATCCATCATGTCGAATGTGCAATCAAATCATTAATCAAATGATGTGGGATAAAAATATTTTGGGTCTGAACCTTTTGGGCGATGACGGAAAGTTTTTAAACTAATTACATTCATATCTTTATTTTTATTATTAAAGTATGGATACTTTAGGAAGTTAATTGTCTTTGTACGTCGTCATATTCTATTATATATATACTAGCATATCCCAAATGTGCAATCGAATAGGTCAAATACGGGCGAGACTCGATTGATCATTTTTTAGGCCCGTGTGATCAGTGTAATTTAAAATTTAATTTTTTTAATTTTTAATGGGTCGGATTGAGTCCTTGTGTTATGTGAAAATTTAAACGGAATCTGTGGTCTGTGTAAATTTAAAGTTTTAATGGGCCGGGCTGGGCCCGTGTGTTATGTGTAAATATAAAATTCTAATTTTTAATGGACCGGGTTGGGTCCGTTTGGGTAAAACCTTATCAAATAGAATTTTTAATATTTAATTTTTAATAGGCCGGGCTGGATCCGTGTGGTCTGTGTAATTATAAACTTTTAATTTTTAACTTTTAATTTTTAATGGACCGGATTGGGTCCGTGTGATTTGTATAAGAATAAATTAAAAAATTTAAAGGTAGAGGTAAAATGGGTAGTTCATATTTTGAAAGTCCGTTCACCCTATTCTATTATATTACTACTAGCGTACCGCCCGTCGTCCCGACGGGGATGCGTCGTCCTGAATGCGCAATAGAACCGGTCAAACACGGACGTGACTCAATAATCAATTTTTGGGCCAATGTGATTTGTGTAACATAA
>JAWWMW010001397.1:552372-567508 GCA_035048345.1 Echeveria elegans
TGATTTCTAGATAATCGAATCAACTTTCTAATGGTATATAGAACGTCTAAAACGGACATGTAACGAATTAACCGTGATTTTTTTTGAATCATTAAAGGTATAAGGGTCGGGCGGGGCAGGGCAGGCCAGGGCGGAGGGCAGGATTAAACCTGCCATGCTCCGCGCGCGATTTTGAATTTGTTGAATTGGACCTGCCCCGTTTGTCTATCGGGGCAGGTCGAGGCGGCGCGCGGATCAAATTGCCATCCCTACCTATAAGTGTCGTCATTTTGGAGAAATTGAGATTGATTTATTTACTGTTTACTGATTTCCAGATTGACATTCAATGAATATAAACATTAGAATATGTTTGTCCTTCGCTCCACATCCTTCCGAGCTTAAACGTCCAATTATCAATTAAGGGTCACGGCCCAAAGCCCAAAACCTTAAACCCCTACCAAATAAAAAGAATTTCTTTTTCTTTTTTATGAAGAAGAATCCCAAAACAAAACTGAAGAAACAAACAAAAAGGTGGTTTAAGATAACGACAATCTATCGGAATTTGTCAAACCGCAGAGGGGCCTACGTCAAGTTGATCTGATTTATCCATAAGCGCAGAATGGCTATCGAGGAAGCTAAGGGTTTATAAGGATTCCAAAAGACTCAAAGGTATTAGAATTTGCAGAGGAGCCCCAGCCATCTCACACATTTTCTTCGCGGACGAAAATATCTTTTTCTTAAAAGCTAATGCCCAGAATGCCTCGATGTTAAGTAATATTCTGAGAGAATACCAAGTCGTCTCAGGGCAGAAAATTAACTAAGCTGAGTCAGAAGCTGTGACTTGGTGACCAGGGACAGAATTGTGAGCATTTTTGGTGTTACTCAGACAATGAAGCATTCCAAATACCTTGGACTTCCATTACTCTTTGGGCCAAGAAGTCGGATCTCTTCAGATATCTGATAGAGCATACCTGGAAAAGAGTCTTTGGATGATAGGAGAAATTACTTTCTTATACATGTAAGGAAATTCTCATTAAATCATTCCTTTTGGAGATCCCTCTATATCTGATGATGTGTTTCAAAATTCCAGCTTCGGTTTGTAAAAGAATTTCTACCATCATTATAAGTATTGGTGGTCAAGAAAAACAGAAGAGAAGACCATTCATTGGGTTAAGGGTTTTGTCCTTAACATGGAAGAGAATGATGGAGATTGAATTTTAGAGATTTGAAGCTCCTTAATGATGCACTTCTAGCTAAATAGCTCTGGAGATTGTTTGCTGCTCCCTCATCCTTAGTGAGTCAACTATTTAAAGCTAGATACTATAGGAACAGTGATATCTTTAACTCACAACGTGGTCATGCCCCGTCCTTTACATGGCGGAGTGTATGGACTGCAGGTATAAAACTGAAAGAGTGGATAACTATGGGCGTAGAAGGTAGACCGTTTTGGTGTTTGGAAGGTCATGGCTCCTTTTCAACCCGATCTGCTTATTTTAAACTGAAAAAGCCCCAAGAAAATAAGATTGTTGCAACTCTGGGAGAATGCTCTATACCTTCTAACGATGCATATAGACATATGGATGTATGCATTTCGATTTGTGTAACACGTTCGGTATCTTCTAACGATTCATGATGTCTATATTCTCAGACTACCAAGAAAAGACAATGGAAGTCTTCATGGACGACTTCTCGATTCACAGACATTTATTCGACAATTGCTTGTCAATTCTTAAGGATGTGCTAGCAAGATGCATCATAATGGCTTTAGTTCTAAACTGGGAGAAGTGTCACTTCATGGTGTCTGAAGGGATAGTTCTTAGACGCCTCGTATCGAAGAAAGGAATAGAAGCTTTCTAATACATGCTCGATTTTACCGGAGGTTTAATAAAGACTTTTCTAAGATTGCAAAACCACTCACTAACCTACTTGCTAACAATGTCAAGTTCGACTTTGATGAGAAGTGCCTTGATGCTTTCGAAGTATTGAATAAATTCTTAACCACTGCATCAATCGTGCAAACGCCGACTTTAATGTGCTATGGAAGCAATGATGAGATCGGGTTAGCACTTGGTCAGAGGATAGACAAGCGTTTGCATGTGATTCAGTATTTGAGTAAATCTCCAGACGCCACTTAGATAAATTAAACAACTACCGAAAATGAGATGTTAGCAGTCGTATATGCCTTTAAAAAGTTTGGCAATATCTAATCGGGTCGAGAACGATAGTCTACACGGACCACGCAGCGAATAAATATTTGATAAATAAGGAGGATGCTAAACCGAGACTAATTCGATTGATCCTTCTACTTTAAGAATTTGACGTGGAAATTAAAGAAAG
Source organism: Echeveria elegans (assembly GCA_035048345.1). Taxonomy (NCBI): domain Eukaryota; kingdom Viridiplantae; phylum Streptophyta; class Magnoliopsida; order Saxifragales; family Crassulaceae; genus Echeveria; species Echeveria elegans. Next base: position 554,689 of record JAWWMW010001397.1, read on the forward strand.
AAAGAAAGAAAGAATGAGGTAGAGAACGTTGTAGCTGATCACCTGTCAAGACCAGAGTTGTCGAAGGACATCATAGACACCGATGACCCTAATGACGATACATTCATAGGAGAACATTTGTTAGGAGCCGAGATAGCACAGCCAGTAACCATGATGGGTGGACACAGACTATGGAACATTGTGTGTTTCTTGACCTGTCGTGCTTCGGAACCTTCTAAAAGACACTGATTCAGACATTAAGAGGGTCAAACACGAGCAAGAGATCAGAAAATTAAATAAACAATTAGCGTCCACGTGATCACTAATTATTTATTTAATTTTCAAATTATTAAATTAGCATCCATGTGGTCGCTAAATCACCACTATGTCTTAGGGCTTAGGGTTTAATAAAAAAATCAAAATTAGCGACCGCGTGCTCGCTATATTAATTCTGATTTTTCTAAAAAACTTAAAAATTAATTCTATTTTTTTAATATTCAAAAAATAATATTAGCGACCATGTGGACACTAATTAATTCTTATTTTTTAAAAAAAATTTAAAAATAATTCTAATTTTTTAATAATAATATTAGCGCCGACGTGGTTGCTAATTTTTCTGCAAATTTTTGCACTTAAAATAACGTCCAGTTTAACATCTGCATCCGCGTGGACGCAAAAATGTGGCATCCACTATTCATTAGCGTCCATTTTGGGTTGGACGCAAAATTGTCAGATTGGTGTAGTGGTGGAGATTGAAGCTTCAACGAAAAACCAAGATCTTTATGTGGAGACTTCTGCACGAGTCACTCCCAGTTGCGTATAATTTTCTGAAGCGATGTATCATTATGAATAGGAGTTGCAATGTTTGTGGTTTAGTTTGGAGTCTGTTAAACATGTTTTTCTAGAATGTTGGTGGGCGAGAAGTTCCTGGATGGAGTTGGGAATCCATAACAGTTGGAATCCCAATCATTTTGATAATACTGGTGAATGGGCATGGTTTTGCGTGAGTAACTATCCCTCGGGTACCCTTGCTCTTATTTGTTATGGTGCGAGTATGATTTGGCGAAACAGGAATTTGACTTTTCATAACAGAAAAGGGCTTGATATTAAACATGCTTCAACGTTCACTAAGGGTAGAGTCAAGTTTTTCGACATGCCGAATTTCATATTCTCAATTTTGGAGGCGGATGGATCTATATCTTGGCAGGCACCTAGGGGCAGGATGATAAAGATGAATTGTGACGGTTCTTGGAGTAAAAAATCCAAAAGGGCAGGTGTGAGTAGCGTTATGAGAAACTCGAATGCCATGATCATGAGTGCGACTGCAGCATTTCAGGAGAGTGTACCACCTAGTGTAGATGTTGAGGGGATGGCTGTTGGTGGTGTTTTGAGATGGGCTGACAGTCTATCATTGAAGGAGTGTACTTTGGTCCCCTGCCATCAGATATTGGATTGCTGAATGCGTGGATTTGCTGAATCGTAACCAAAGTTGGAGGCTCTCTCTTGTCCACAGGGAGGCTAATTCTATTGCAGACGTCTTGGTTAGAAAAGTTGCTGCGGAAGGCTGGTCTTGGTCTTCGCTTGTAGCCATTCATCTATTCTTGGGGAAGGTGCTATAGTTTTCATTTTCGAGCGCCTCAGTCGTGTTTTCCTTCGTGCCATCGAGCGCTTTATAACTTCCTTGGGTGTCAAAAAATTTCGAATGTTGTTACTTTTATTAATTATATAATAAAATTAAGTTGTATTGTAGAATTATTGAATGTTGTTTATTTTTATTTGTAATTGTCTTTTTGATTTATAAGAAATCCATCAACTTTTCACAAAATTCACCTCCAAATCATATTTTCAAAAACTTGTACTTAAAAGAACCATCAATTTTTGAAACAGACAGTCGGTTTGTCAAAATTTTAAATAAATGTGATTCAGGGAAGCTAGAGATAGATAACGTTGGTTTTAGATAACGGATCCTTTATATTTTATTGGTGCGTTAGTTACTCTTAACCATCATACAATGGTCAATTATTTTAACTACTGGCTGCACACCTGTCGTCCCAATGAAAATTGTTCGGTATCTTCATTCGATTTAATTAAGCTTTACAACGTTGTTCGCTCCATTTTATAATTTTTAAAATTTTAATTTAACAATTTTTTTAAGTCTTAATTTTATATTTTTTTGAAATCTACCTGATCAAATACGATCAAATACATGCAAATTTAGTCAAATATGGATGAATAGTGATGGATAACATGTAGTGTAAATAAGGAGGGTGGGGAGGGGCATTTTTGTCTTATTGCAATGGATCTTTAGTGAGAAAAATGAAAGAATTAGTGAGGGAAAGTGGTGGTTGTTATTTGTGTGTTGAAGACATTAGCTTATTATTAAGATAGATCTCCCTGCTAAGAAAGTGAGAACGATCTGATTGCCACTCACCCAGTCCCTCATATTGCCTTTCTATTTTATCCTTTAACTGCTCCACTTTTTCCAACTGAATCCCTCAAGAGCCTAATATGTCCCCTTCACTTCTTCGCCTCCGGCCGCACCAGCACCTTCTCGATCTCCGTCGTCGCCTCTTCCCTATTTGCTCTCCATCGCTCCATGCAGATCTACACATCCGCTCAGATCTACTCTGTTTCTCTTCATCCGCTCAGATCTACTCTGTCGCTCTTCATTCGCTCAGATCTACTCTGTCGCTCTCTGTTCGCTCAAATCAGATACAGAGTGGATGCAGTGGTTGGACTGTGCGTTGGGTCCTACTTCTTCTTAATAGGGGAGAAGTCCACATAGTGTCTGGTAGGGGTGCACATTCGGGTGACCCGGACGGGGACCGGGTGGACCGGAACCCGGATTTTTAAGGAGTGGACGACCCGGGGACCGGACCGGACACGGATATTCCGGTCCGGGTCCGGGTTTGGACCGGAAACCCGGGTTTTTCCTTTAATTTTTTTGTTTTTCCGGGTTTGGACCGGATCCGGATCGGGACCGGGACCGGAAAATAAAAATAAAAATGTGACCCGGGGACCGGACCGGGACCGGGAAATTCCGGTCCGGGTTCACACAGACCCGGGAAATTCCAGTCCGTTCCGGTCTGGGTTTCCGGTCCGGTCCGATTTTGTGCACCCCTAGTGTCTGGAACGATGATAGAGATATTTCCATCATCTCTTTTTGATGGGAATATTCAATGTTGGAGTCATGTGAAGGCATATAGGTATGATGCTAGTTGTTTTGATGCTATTTGTCTGGCTAGTTGACTTATTTTTAGGTATGATTTTAATTGTTTTGTTAATGAACTTATTTGTGAGACCTTTAATTTGGAGTCTTTAGGGTGAGGTGGGCTGAGACCTAGGGTATGAAGCTCACTCTAGTCAAAATCAGATTCTGAGCTGAAGAGTGCCGAAAACGGGTGCGAAGTTACGTCTTTCTCTATAACAGCCTGGCTGTTATATGCATGTAACAGCCTCTCTCTATAACAGCCCGATTTTGGATAAACAATCGTGGCTGTTATAGAGGGGGCTGACTGTACAAAATTAATTAAAGAAAATAAATTTTGTTGCTTATTTAATTCGTCGTTTAATTAGATAATTCTGATTTGCTTTGGTAATTGCTGTTTGTTTTGTAGCAGATGAGGGGTTTGACTTTATGATTTTGATTTTGGAGAGTGTGAAATAAATGGGAGAGGGATGACGGGGCTTTGAATCGAATGGGTTTGATTTGAGGGTTCTTTTGTTAAGTAAAAAGTAGTAGCTCTCCGATTAGGAGATGTTAACTTTGTCAACATTGTTATGTTTGACCAATCCAGACTAATTCTTTTATTGAATTTTGGAAAACGCAATGGAGAAAACAACATTTGAAAGAATAGCATACACTTGTATTATTATTTTCATTCACTTTACAAGCCAAAACATATTGTTTTACAAATTACTCTAAAAGAAAGTATTTCGTTTTAAGATTCCATACAATTGACAACTCATTACATCGATGTACTGATGAAAGTTTAAGTGTTACAAGACAGACTGAATGACTGAACGATATTACACGTTATCTTGATTTTCTTGGAGTGGAGTGTTAGATACATGAAAAACATGTACAAATCTGTCTCAAGCTTGATGCGTTTACCAATCAATTGGACATGTGACAGACAACTTAGTTAAAGAATGTGACATTATACGAATTTTGATGGTCAAAAAGTTGATTTGGGCACATAGAAAAGTAGAGTCATAATACTAGAAAATATGAAATCATTCAATGATCTCTAAAGTCATGACATGAAAAATGGTCCAAACCTAACGTAGTGAAAGACCCTCCAAGGAATTGTAGGCGAACGCTGGTCTCCTCAAAAAAACCACGATTATTAATAACAGCCAGCTAGCCAACTGCACATACCCGTTCGAACCCAAACAACCATGTCGTGACCACTGACCAAACGTTTGACAAATCATATAAGTTTCATCAGAATGCTGGACAAAAATTCAACCGGTGCAGATTGAGCACCGAAATATACCATCAGATAAAGCGGATTTATGCATCAGTATCAGCAAAACAAATTTGCCTCGCTCAGATGACCGTCGCGAGAATGATGGATTACCCCATATCATCATTTTTTAAAAAAAAGAATCGAACACAATTTCAGGATATTCATTGTTCAAGTTATTGGAGTTCTTGCTGGCTATAACAAGACAGAGCTACGAGACCAAGCAATTCAGCTTCCATTCAGTTTTGACATTTTAATGATACACAATGTTGATGCACTAAGTATCCATATTATTGTTCACAAGTGTTAAACTCGTCGTTCCAACGGAAATTTTCTCTATATTTTAATTTAATTTTCATAAAGATTTTCAGCATTTCTCTCTATAATTTTATTCTTGTAATTGAAATTTTTGAATGTTACATATTTTTTAATTTTTTGAATATAGTTCTATTATATTATTTTTAATTTTGTGACAACCTGTCATCTCAAAATGGAAATCTATACGTAAAAAAATTGGTCAAATATTCGTTTCAATACAGTTAAATATGGTATATATGATTAAAAGTTACTCAAATACCGTTAAATATCTTTTAATAATGTCAATTGGTCAATACATGTACGGTTAATACGATTAAAAAAATATTTAAATACTCGGTATAATATATCCAAATATATTTAAGTAACAAATAGGTGGTAAAATACAGTCTAAGAAGGTAGAAACCCAGATAATACAATTAAAACTTATCAAATATACGGTCAAATACTTGTAAATAAATCATATGCAAATAAATACGGACAAATACGAAATAATAAGAACAAATATGTGTGGATGACGTGTGATGTAAATAAAAGTATGAGGATGGACATTTTTGTCAAATGAAGTTTTGTTTTGTTTTTATCATCCTATGATCTTTAGCGACGAAAATCAGGATTTTAGGGACGGAATTTTTTCGTGGGTGTTTGTGTGTTGTGGATTGAATCAAAACATGTATCCTTCCTCTTTACTGATCTCAGTGGCACATACGGCAATCGCTTGATCATATGAATTATTCACTGCATTTGAGATGGAGTACGGATGCTGGGTAGGAAAAAAAAAAGTCATTGAGTTGAGGAAGATGCTCTTTCTCAGGGAATAGATAAAGTACAAGAGATCGTGGTCGATGCACTAGCAGGAGGGCATATGGAAAGATGAGAGCTGTGTTCCGCAAATCGCTGCAACCATGGATAAGCTGAGGGATTTGGTGAGCTTTTGTACAGCAGGTGAGACATCCTTGCTTCTGCAGCGCATCCGCTTTCACAACATACTGACTAAATAATACCAATTTCAAACACCAAGTGTTCCTTTTCCTTTCAGGCTGACCATCTACGTCGTCAGACCCTGAATCAAATGTCCACGCACCAAACAGCTGGAGGGCTGCTTGCTTTGGGAGATTATTTAGAGCGTCTGCCAGCTCAGAGCTCCCTCTGGGCTAAACGCCCCGATGGTTGATGTCTGAAAGGCTATATGCAAAGAGACTGAATTGGCCAATTTATTTACATAGTCATTATCTCGCTACCGGCCATACACTAAATATAAACTGCTCTGCCTCACATTTTACAATCAAAATGGTATCTGAGAATCCTTTGTATATGTTATTACATCTAGTTGGGCCAAGTGTATCCTTTCAACTTTTTTAGGAGCTTCTCCTTGTCAATCGTTCTGTTATTTAGTGTAATTTGTTTCAAGTGGAGCACTATGGCAATGTAACTAATACATCACACCCTGTCGTCTCTTTTATGACAAATTTACCAGGAAACAGCTTCCAGATAACGCACAGGACATGGGTGCTTCCGAGCCAGTAAAAGTAGCATCTGAAAATTCAACTGATTAATATTCATTGTACCATCTTTTGTTGATCCTGGTTGAGCTTTTCGGAGTCTCTCCTTATTATCCTAATCACATTACATCTTGAGATGTTGGAAACATGGACTACAGTGCTGCCACTTCCATGCAGAAACCGAATAGAGATTCAACTCGTTCCAATTCATGGTGACAATCTTCATTCAGTTACGTTGCACCTTTTCATACACATCTAAGTTGACAGGTTCTTTTTGTGTTCCATCGTTTTGCTTTATCAAGCCACTAGCAGTCTCTGGAACCAGTGACTCCCAGTGCTTCCAAGAAGAACTTCTTATATAGGAACGATACCGTCTTCATCCATGAACTTCAAAAGCTCTTGCAAAAACCTCCATTGTGTTTTATTTCGTGGAGGCTTTGTGAAGTAGTTATTAAGTAGATGCATCATACATCATGATAAGACACTCTCATATGTGATGTAGCTTGGAGTGTATTTCATATCAATCATCTTCTTGAAAACTTGTTCAGCTTTCTCTCGAAGTCGTGCCTTACCATAATTGGTGATCATTGAGTTGAAAGTTGGTAGAGTAGGTTTCTTTTTTTTTTTTTAGCTGAAAACAAAAACTGTGATTAATCAACCAAGTAAAGCATATCAGTTCAGCTAGATGCCAGATAACAGAGCTTACGCAGTCGCAGCAGTTTGAGCAGCATTCCTCTTTTTGGCTTCTTCAATGATGGAAAGCTTAATACCCTTGCCCTTGGGAAGTGACACCCAAGGCTTGGTTCCTTTTCCAAGAATAAACACATTTCCAAGACGGGTAGCAAACTCATGGCCAGTAGAGTAGGTTTCTCATTAGATCGCATCAAACTCTTAAATACTTGTTCCATTTTATCAAATTCCTGCTTTTTTCCATATGAATCTATGAGTAGATTAGAAGTTATCAAATCAGGTTTGATTTCATTGCTCTTCATACGAGCAAGTACAAACTCCATTTCCCGAATCATCCCATTTTTCCCATACCCATCCATCACACCATAATATGTAAAAACATCTGGGGTGATCATGCTCTCCTCCAAATCCTTAAACAACCAATCACCCTTCTCTACATTTTTAGCTTGAGCGAAACCTCTAAGAAGAATATTATATGTAACTTACATTACGCTTGCATCTTTCCATCTCCTTCATTTTCTCTAAATAGCCAATCGCTTTAGCCAAAGCTTTCACTTTATCTTGCGAGTGGAGGTGGGCACTTATAAGCGCATTGGACACAGGTATTGGGACGACAACCCAGTTGCACATTTCAGAGAATAGCCACATCGTCATTCGTGTTTGACCTTTCTTCCCCATCACATATATCAATTTTGAATATACACCATTATCCGACATGTGCCACCGTTGCTTCTGCATCCATCTAAACACCTGGAAAACATCACAAAATACGGCTTCCAATTTTCATTAAAATTGAGTTCAACGTCTTCAATTAACCGTCCAATCATTATAAAAATCGAAATTTGAACAAGACTTGAAACCAGACCTCAAGACACTGGAGCCACTTCTCGCCCCTTCCAAGATCCTCAAACAGTAGAAAACAATGCTGAGATCTAACAACTTTGACATACTTATTAAGCGTGGAAAGCAAGGGGTTCTGGTCACTGATATTCCGCAGAATACTTCGGACCAAATCCTGCGCCTCCGCTTTCTCGCCATCCAGCTTCTACCTCGGCTTCACCGACGCCACTACAACCAATGGCATAGCTACTTCTCGCATAAGCGCACGCGCTCCACTCGCCGGAACGCATAGCTGATTACGATTTCGAGGTTGAGTGAAACTGGAGGACATAATCGGAACTTGCGGAGCCGCGCCGGTGGATACGGCGGATTGCGCCATAGACGATCAACCTGCTGGGCCATTGATATTGTAGTAAGAGGGATTGAGCAGCCTGGTTTTTGAAAAGCCCATTAACGGCCCACGAGATAACCTGTTGACTTTTAGAGCTTTGACTCGACCGACCGAACAACATTTCGTCGAAGTGGTATTCCGTTTCCGAATCCGGCGGTGCGGATTTTGCATATTGGCGGTTGGGAGCTACGATACGTGTTCAGGTTAGTGGTATGATGCTACGAATTTCAGATGATATGTTCAAGTTTGAGCTTGCAGATTGGTGGCTGTATATGTTGGTTAAGCTTGTGAGATCCACTCGCTTGTGTCCTCCACGTGTTTGATTAAATGCCTGTTAGAATTGTAACATGCTCAGTTTTTTATATGTTTGTTGTGTTAGAAATGGTGTTTAGTTACTGTGTTGGGTTGTGAATTAAGCTTAGCCGCTTGGGTTGATTGACCTTGGATTGGGGGGCATATGGAGTGGTGTAAGGATTTTCTTTGGAGCTGGGTAATCGCTTGGCTCTGTCAGTAGTCTAAAATTTGTCAGGTTGCGGAACTAATCATTTTACATTGGTCTTTGATTTGATCTCTGTCAGTTCTTTTATACCATAAAGGATTTGTTCTCCTTGCAATGTTACTTCTTCTTGTGAAATGATAGCTAAGTTTGTTAGCGGATTTGTGAAAACTTAGACTTGGATTGTGTTTTGTAATTTGGGTTGTAAAATGTGTTGCAGCTTGGGATTCATGAGTGGCCCATCCGCATCTACTGCGGCTAGGAAGGCATTGTCATGTTGTGTGCAGCAAGTTAGGAAATATGACTACCATCACTATCTTTGTCTCCTGGAACTTCCACCTAAGATGAGGAAAGCTGCATTTGCTCTCCGTGCGTTCAATGTGGAAACAGCAAGAGCAATGGATGTAGCTTCAGACCCCAAGATTGGCCTAATGCGTTTGCTCTGGTGGCAAGACGCAATTGACAAGATTTTCGCCAACAAACTCATAGAGCATCCGACGGCACAAGCTTTGTCGTCAGTTATATCAGAGACTAAAATCAGTATGGCATGGCTTAAACGATCTGTTGAAGCTCGGATCAATGACTCAAGAAGAGAGGTTACGGACATACCTGAATCCATTGAGGAGTTGGAGCAATATGCTGAGGACACCATGTCAACTTTGTTGTACTTGACTCTTCAAGCTGGTGGTATCAGGTCAATAGCTGCTGATCATGCAGCCTCGCATATTGGCAAGGCTAGTGGCCTTCTTCTGCTTCTCAGATCGCTTCCATATCACGCTAGCCGCAGTCGTCACTCCTCTTACATACCATCAAAAATAGCATCCAAGCATGGGCTACTAGTCGAGAAAGGAGGTAGACTGGAAATCCGGATGGATTCTCGTGAAGCCTTATGTGACGTAGTATTTGAAATGGCATCTGCAGCCAATTTACATCTCCAAAAGGCTCGAGAGTTGTCAAAGACAGTCCCGCCTGAAGCCGTACCTGTCCTCCTACCTGCTGTCCCTTCTCAGGTATTATTAGATACACTTTCCAAGGTACATTTCGATGTGTTTGATCCGAAAATGGCAAGAGGAGTCATGGGTATCTCTCCATTATGGTACCAGCTGAAACTGAAATGGCATTCATGGAAAGGGAAATACTAGGGTGTGATTGTTTGAATAATATAGTGGTAATTCTTCCCCTTGTTTTAAATAAAAGGTCTGCCGTGCTGTCAACAGAGCTGTGGTACTGACATTCCATCCAATTGGTTGTATGCATATTTGAATTCCCTGGCGTCTGATAATGTTGAGGAAAATTTTGAATGTCTGACCTTGTGTTTAATCAATCATTGTACGGCATCATGATACGAGTATTGATTCTTCAAACTCAAATATTCTTTGTTGAAGCGTCAAACTTTGAGGGAGACGTTCTTGATCATATCTGGTTGATTCATGGTATAAATTTGTTTTAGAACTGTGTGTTGCTAATCTATTCGTCCAGATTGTACGTGAACAATATATCGGCATTGCAATAAATATTCGCTTTCTATTTTTTTTTATATCTTTTTTGCTACTCTTAATTAATATTTAAAATAAAAAAAATTACGGGACAAATTCATAAAAAAATAACAAACAAATTCATCAACACAATCATTACATTGTCAACTAGGCATTTTTAAGTAATCTTGCCGAAACCGACGACCCCCACCCGCGGCCAAACGATCGGCTAATTGCAATTGTATGCGAACGCTAGGACGTAATTTTATCCATTTTTATTACAAGTTTCTAACAGAATGAGAGTTAAAGTATACACAAAGGTATACAATACGAGAACGCAGTCCGTAATGACAATCAATGTATTTTAATGACTAATTGAAAAGTCAAAGTAATTTTATCCATTTATATAATATATATAATGAATTGTTTGACTAATTTAGATAATGGAAATTTGTAGTTTGGTAGAATCCTTAGGCTCAGTTTATAAACACACTTTAAAAAAAATTTGAAATTATTTTGAAACTGTTTTGAGTTTACTTTTGAACAACTTTTTTTATTCATTTTAAGTTTCAAAACCATTTTCAAAACCACTTTCAAAACTTTTGGTGTTTATAAACTTTTAGTGTTTATAACCCCTAGCCACCACAAATTCCGATCCCCCATCACAACTTCCGACCGACCACCACCACCACTTCCGACCCGCCACCACAACTTCCGACCAACCACCACAATTTCCGACCGACCACCACCACAACTTCCGGCCGACCACCACAACTTCCGACCGACCACCACAACTTTCGACCAACCACCACCACAACTTCCGGCCGACCACCACAACTTCCGACCGACGACCACAGCTTCCGACCGAACAATTTAAAATCAAATTTTCTTCATTTTCCTAATTTTTAAAAATATCTTTTAATTAATTGGTTCATTAAAAATTTCAAAAAAAATCATTAAACACTTTGCTTCAAGTTAATTTTTCTTGAGAACATAAACTAGTAACAAAGTGTTTATACTTGGGTACATACACATAAAAGACACTAGTAACAGAGTGTTGCAAAATATTTTGGTTATGATACATCATCACATAAATGACATTCCATGCATTTTTATACAAATAGTTTTTTGATGGAATGGAAAGATGGGATCAGATTCTTGAAGGGATCATAGGAATGTTGTTCAGCAGGTACGCACTTGCTGCGGCAACACTGCTCCCTAACTTCACCGGATACCCAACATCTTTTAGTATCATCTCAACTCCAGCGAGGCATCACAAGGCTGAAAATAATTGAGCACATTATATGAATGACAAATTAATTATTTCGGAGAAGCAAATATTTGTTATTATCAATTGTGTTGGCTTAAACAAAGGAATGCATTCCATACTGCACACGTCACATATATCATACTTGATGAGAAAATGGTGTCAGCTCAACATTCAATATACTCTGAACAATTCACAGAGAAAATACCGTAATTCGTAAAGCAACACATGTTGGCGACCATTTAAAAAAATATTGCCAAGAGCAAAGCTCCAATGCATTACCTTTAGCGTAATCCGGTTAGCAAACCTAGGTAAATCTCCATGTATCAGCAAAATTGATGACAAAAAATTGAGACGCTGCGAAATTGAGACAAAATTGAGACAAATTGAGAGACAAACAAGGGCTGCTGCCGGTGGCGACGCAGAGAGATTGACGAAGAACGAGGACGAGGGTGACTGACGAGGCCGGTAGGTTAGGGCTTGAACAACGATGAGGGGTTGGTTTGGGGATAAAGAGTGACGAGCGGGTGGGTACTGACGAGGGTGAGGAGGCCGAGGAGATTTCGGGTTTTCCGGCTGACAGGTTGTGAGGCGGATGAGGGCAGAGTGACGGCGACGACGGATTGGAGATTGCTGGGGCTGGCGAGGGCGGATGAGGGCAGAGTAACGGCGACGGTTTGGAGATTACTGGGGCTGGTGAGGACGGGTGGCGAGGGCGGCTGGTGAGGTCGGATGAGGGCCGACTGAGGACGAAATTTCACAAGGAGGGTTTGCGCTGGTGACGGCGGACTGGGGGAGGGATGGCCGGCGAATTTCTGGTTGAGGTTTAGTATTATTTTACTATCAGTAGTCAACTATCAATCAAATCAAACATCAAGACTTCCCAAAAGCCGAAACTTGAATCGAAATCACGCATATTCAAACCTTAACAAGAAACTCGAATCAAATCTGGACTACTTCAAAGTCGACGATCGGATTTGACGCTTCCGTTGATCTCAATCTTTCGCTCCCGTAATGGTGGGCTTGGTTCCGTATCAATAATCAAAGAGTGACGACGCGTCCCTGACCCAATCATAATACCGAGAAGAGAAAGAAAAAAAGTCCTAATTTTTGACTACATACCCCTCCTCCATGTCTGACCTACTAAACGACCAAACTACCCTCCAACACTTTCAAGCAAATGCACATTAGCATCGGCCGACTTTCTTTTGCTACAATACGCCGAGAAGGCGCGAAACATCAACAATGATCAGCCATTACGATTTCATGAAATCATAACCGAACACCGCAACATCCGCTCAACCAGAACTCCTTGAACACTTTCCAAACCCTAATCCACCCTTTCCCCTCAAATCCCGTTTTTCGACTAAAGATTCAATCTTTGCACCACATTGTG
>JAWWMW010001397.1:570622-585679 GCA_035048345.1 Echeveria elegans
CTTGTGTGTTGTGATATTCCATTCCATCTGAATAAAAAGGAACAAATTTGTGCGCAGAAAAGTGTTGTGGGTTTGTGTTTGAGTGCAGTATATAATCCTATTTTCTTTTATTAAAAGGTTCAACGGCGTCTTGCACAGAATCGTGAGGCTGCTCGAAAATGTCGTTTGCGGAAGAAGGTAAAATCGTTAGAATTCCCAAAAACAAAATATAACGCTCGTCTTAAATTTCGTAAAATTTACTATTTTTTTAATTTTATTGTTTCTGCTCTGTAGGGTTATGTGCAACACTTGGAAACAAGCCGTTTGAGGCTGAAACAGGTAGAAAAGGAACTTGATCGAACTAGGCAGCAGGTACCCTTCTCTTAATTCTTTTTCCTATTAGTACAGTGAACCACAAAACAGTTTTCTTTAAGAACTGAACTAGGAGTTCGCATGCAATGTAGGATTTGGATGCTGGGGGAGGCTTAGTAGCTAGTAATATGGGGTTTCCTGGAGCTACGAACTCAGGTTTGTTTTCTCATTTGTACAAGTCTATATTTGATATGCCCTACCATAGTACCTTCGTTTGAAGGTAATATGTATGTTTTTAAGATATAAACAAAAGAGAACATACATTTTAATTTTTATCATACACTTTTTTGGTGTATACTTTTCGGCGCCAACAGTTCTCCCGAACTGCATTCGAGGATAGGATCATGATCAAACATATTAAGTTCACCCAATAGTTGCAAGTCAGAGGGGTATATCCATGATTTTAACGTCTGGAATCCACTCTACAAACCCCAGGATAAATGATTTTATGTTTAAATAACGTAAAAGTATTTGGTTAAGAACTTGCAAAAAATGTATTTATCCTCTTGACATAACTCAGTGTTAATTAAAGGCAATTGCTTTTAGTATCTGATCATATTAATTATTCAGGAATTACTGCATTTGAGATGCAGTATGGATGCTGGGTAGAAAAAAATAACAAACAAGTCATTGAGCTGAGGAATGCATTAAAAGCTCGTCAAAGTGACCTACAGCTACAAACTCTTGTAGATAACGTGATGAAGCATTATTGTGAACTATTCCAAATGAAGGCAACTGCAGCAAAGGCTGATGTATTCTATCTAATGTCTGGCATGTGGAAAACGACAGCTGAACGTTTTTTCTTGTGGATTGGAGGATTTCGCCCGTCTGAACTTCTGAAGGTAATGAATGCCTAATGTTGTGTTTTCCTTCATTGTTTTTGAATGTAATCAAGTAGTCATATTGTTTCATATGGCCATTACAATATCAAATCTGTAATGAAGACAGATTCTCATGCCCCAACTTCATCCGTTGGCTGAAACCCAACTTCGGGAGATCTGTAATCTTAGAAGATCATGCCAGCAAGCAGAAGATGCTCTTTCGCAGGGAATAGATAAACTACAAGAGATTGTGGTGGATACTCTAGCAGGAGGGCAAGTGGAAGATGGGAGCTGTGTTCCTCAAATCGCTGCAACCATGGATAAGCTGGGGGATTTGGTGAGCTTTGTACTCCAGGTGAGATGTATTCCTTGCATCTCTTGCACATCCTCATTCACAGCATTGACTAAATAGTAAATAGTACTACCAAATTCATACACCAGTTGTTTTCCTTCCTTTCAGGCTGACCATCTACGTCGTGAGACCCTGAATCAAATGTCTGAAATCCTAACGACAGACCAAACAGCTAAAGGGCTGCTTGCATTGGGAGATTACTTAGAGCGTCTGCGAGCCCTCAGCTCCCTCTGGGCTAAACGTCCGATGTAGGATACCTGAATGCATTCACCTCACTCAGGCGCAGTTTCTTCTGAAAGGTTGTATGCAAAAAGAGTGAAGCAGCCAATATATTTACACAGTTATTATTTCACCATCGGCCATACACTAATCATATTGATATGGTATCTGAGGATCCCTCTGCATATGTTGTCAGGCCAAATTTATCCCTTCAAAGTTATTTGGAACTTCTCTCCTTGTAAATAGTTATGTTATTTAGTGAAATTTGTTTCAAGCGGCACGGGAATAACAACGTCACACTGGTAATGTAACTAGTAGTCTAGTTCATCACACCCTTTCAACTATCTAATCACAAATTTCACCAGATAGAGAGAACATGTTTTAACCCCATTACTTGGGAATAACAGAGGGGAGACTCCGATGGAAATTCTTGTACTCTTGTATCCAAACTGGTGAACACCGCATCTGAAAATTCAACTGATTAATATTCACTGTACCATCTTTTGCTGATCATGTTTAAGCTATTTAGGGGTCTCTCCCTTAAATCCTAATCACATTACAACTTGACAGTTGACACCCCTACAGTGTTGCGACTCCCATGCAGAAACCAAACAGAGCTTCAACTGGTTCCAATTCCAGGTTTCAACCTTCATTCAGTTAAGATCCAGCTTTTCAAGCGGATCATTATTGACTGGTTCTTTTTGTGTAAGATCATTTTGGTTTATCATATCCACTGAGTAGCTAGCAGTCTCTGGAACCAGCGACCCAAAAGCTCCTAGCGCTTCCAAGAAGAACTTCTTATTAGGAACGATACCGTCTTCATCCATGGACTTGAGAAGTTCTTGCAAAAACTCTTTCGTGTTAGATTTAGTGTAGCCTCTGTAAAGTAGTTTATAAGTAGATGCATCAGGGCGCATGCCAGTGTTCCTGGCCTTTTCAAATAATTTGTGTGCTTCATCAGGTGACCCAGTAATGCAGTATGCATCAAGCATCGCATTTAAGGTTGAGGTCTTTAATCCTTTCCCTGATTCAACCATTTCGTCAAACAACTCTCGAGCTTTGGTGACAAAATTACAATGCCCATACATCATGATACGACACTCATATGTGATGTAGCTCGGAGTGTACTGCATATCAATCATCTTCTTGAAAACTTGCTCGGCTTTCTCTCGAAGTCTAGCCTTACCATAATTCGTTATCATCGAGTTGAATGTAGGTAGAGTAGGTTTCTCCTTGGACCGCATCAAACTCTTAAATACTTGTTCCATTTTACCAAATTCCTGCTTCTTTCCGTATGAATCTATGAGTAGATTAAAAGTTATCAAATCAGGCTTGATTTCATTGCTCTTCATACGAGCAAGTACAAACTCCATTTCTCGAATCATCCCATTTTTCCCATACGCATCCATCACACCATTATACGTAAAAACATCCGGAGTGATCATGCTCTCCTCCAAATCCTTAAACAACCAATCAACCTTCTCTACATTTTTAGCTTGAGCAAAACCTCTCAAAAGAATATTATAAGTAACAACATTAGGTTTGCACCTTTCCATATCCTTCATTTTCTCAAAATACCCTATGGCTTTGGCCAAAGCCTTCACTTTATCTTGCGAGTGAAGGTGGGCACTAATAAGCGCATTGTACACAGACGTATCGGGACGACAACCACTATTGCGCATTTCAGAGAATAGCCACATAGCCATTCGTGTTTGACCCTTCTTCCCCATCACTGATATCAATTTCGAATATACACCATTATCCGCCATGTACCACCTTTGCTTCTGCATCCATCTAAACACCTGGAAAACATCACAAAACACAAATTCACAACAATCTGAGTTCAAATTAGCATCAAAAATGAAATTTTGAACAAGGCTTGGAACCAGACCTCAAGACACTGAAGCCACCTCCCGCCCTTTCCAAGTTCATCAAACAGTAGAAAACAATGATGAGATCTAACGACCTTAACATATTTATTAAGCGTGGAAAGCAACGGCTTCTGGTCACTGTTATTCCGCAGAATACTCCGGACCAAATCCTGAGCCTCAGCTTTCTCGCTATCCAGCTTTTTCCTCGGCTTCACCGACGCCACCACAACCAATGGCACAGCCACTGCTCGCGTACGCGCACGCGCTCTGCTCGCCGGAACGCATAGCTGATTACGATTTCGAGGTTGAGTGAAACCGGAGGACAAAATCGGAACTTGCGGAGCCGCGCCGGTGGATACGCTTACGGATTGCGCCATCGACTAGACATTATCGACCGACCCGACCACCTGATCTGGAGTCGGAGTCGACGGGCCGAAGAGCCCATTGGGACGGTAATTAGGCCCACGAAGTAACATGTTTGACTTTTGAGCTTTGACTCGACCGACCGAGCAAGACTTCGTCGAAGAGTTATTCCGTTTCCGAATCCGGCGGTGTGGAATTTGCATATTGGCGGTTGAGAGCTGCGTGTTCAGGTTAGTAGTGTGAAGGTACCACATTTAGATGAAATGTTTTTGTTTGAACTTGCAAATATGTGGCTGTATATGTCGTTTAAGCTCGTTAGATCCATTTTCGCTTGTGTCCCTTCAGCTGTTTGATAAAATGCCTGTTAGAAATGATATACTTTACATGGTCAGTGTTTATATGTTTTTTGTGTTTGAAATGGTGTTTAGTCACTGTTTTGAGTTGAGAAATAAGCGATTATGAGTTTAGGTTAGTTGAACTTGGATTAGGGGTTTTCTTAGAAGCGGGTGATTGCCTGGCTCTTTCAGTAGTCTAGATTTGTCGACTAATATTGGTTGGGGGAATAATCATTGTACATAAGTCATTGACTTGATTTGGGGAAGTGCTTTTATACCCAAAAAAGTTTGTGCTCTTTGCAAAGTTTGTGAAAACTTTGATTTGGATTGCTGTTTTATAATTTGGGTTTGTCAATGTGTTGCAGTTGCAAGTTGGGATTCATGAGTGGCCCGTCCACATCTACTGCGGCTAGGAAGACATTGTCATATTGTGTGCAGCAAGTTAGGAAGTCTGACTACCATCACTATCTTTGTCTCCTGGAACTTCCACCTAAGATGAGGAGAGCTGCTTTTGCTCTCCGTGCTTTTAATGTGGAAACAGCCAGAGCCATGGATGTAGCATCAGATCCCAAGATTGGCCTAATGCGTTTGCTCTGGTGGCAAGACGCAATGACAAGATTTTTGCCAACAAACTCGTAGAGCATCCTACAGCTCAAGCTTTGTCTTCAGTTATATCAGAGACTAAAATCAGTAAGGCATGGCTTAAACGATCTGTTGAAGCTCGGATCAATGACTCAAGAAGAGAGGTCACAGAAATTCCTGAATCTGTTGAGGAATTGGAGCAGTATGCCGAAGATACCAACCATGTCGACGTTGTTGTACTTGACTCTTCGAGCCGGTGGTATCAGGTCGGTAGCTGCTGATCATGCAGCCTCGCATATTGGCAAGGCCAGTGGCCTTCTTCTGCTGCTCAAATCGCTTCCGTATCATGCTAGCCGCAGTCGCCACTCCTCTTACATACCATCTAAAATAGCATCCAAGCATGGGTTACTAGTCAAGGAAGGAGGTCGGCTGGAAATCAGAATGGAATCTCGAGAAGCCTTGTGCGATGTAGTATTTGAAATGGCATCTCCAGCCAATGTACATCTTCAAAAGGCTCGAGAATTGTCAAAAACAGTCCCTCCAGAAGACTTACCTGTCCTCCTGCCTTCCCAGGTATTATTGGATACTCGTTCCAAAGTACATTTCGACGTGTTTGCAAGAGGAATTATGGGTATCTCTCCATTATGGTACCAATTGAAACTGAAGTGGCATTCATGGAGAGGAAAATACTAATGTGTGCGACTCTTTCAATAATAGTAGTGACCAATGGTCCTTACTGAATTCTTCCCTTTTGCGTTAAATAAAGAGTTAGCCGCTCGCAATAGAATTGAGCTGCGTTAATGTTAGTCACTGATATTCCATCCTATTGTTGTATGCATTTTTGAATCCTCTGGCGTCTGCTAATGTTGAAGAATGAGGGATACGCAAACTCTGAAAGTCTGATCTTGTGGTCAATATTTCATTTATTTAAAAATATGACATCATAACTCTGAATAATAAGTACTTTAACTTTTAAGGATTTTCAGCGATTCCGACTTTCTTTCATATTTTCGACATAAGGCCACTCAAAATTTTGTTTTAAAAAAACTGTCTGGAAGGTTTGTTGATAATATCTATTCTTATAAATGAATAGGGAAACGTCCGTAAATCAAATAAGAAAATTACATTGTTACCCTTCATTAAATAAAAGAAAAGACTCAACTACTCTCCCTTCACAATTTCACCAATCTCTTTACCATTAATTACAATCTAACCCATTAAATAAAATTTAAAAACTTAAAATTGAAAATATTAAACATAAGCAGTTAAAAATCAAAATTAAAAATTAAATTAAATTGTAAATTGTAAATTTTAAAAATTAACATTAAAAATAAAAAATGAAGCAGAAAATATTTAATATTTTTAGATAAATCAAATGAAGACACGAGAAAAATCTCCGTCGGGACGACGGGAGCGCAGCTAGTATTTAAATAAAACTCGTATAAAAAAATTATTTAAATGAAATTTGATTCGGAAGCTAACTTTATTTAAAATAGTTGAAAAAAATAAAGAAGAAAAATAAATAAATCATGGCAGCCTCGAATTCCATGATTTGAGTTGAGAGATTTTTTTTCTCTTCCTCTATCCATCCTTTCAACTCCATGTAGTCTCGCACAACAGATAAAAAGCCAACCTTTTTCCTCCTTGTCGCCAACGGCCACTCAAACACGTCACCCAGCAGCTGCGTTTTTAGGTAGTGTTTTGGTTTACATTTCTCGCCTTTGGGATATCCGAAGCACTGCTCATTTGTGGCCACAGATTAGAGGGCTTCCGAGTTTTTATATTTCAAGTAGGGTTCATTGATCTTATTCCTGCTTTTATTGAACTGGGGTTTTGTTCTTAGTTGGATTTTTTTGATGTAAAGCTGCTTTCTTTGTTTGAATTGGTTTTCCGCTCAACTAGGGTTTTGGGGATAATCTGATTTGGAGTACTGGTTTTCCGTGTCTGGAAATATTGGATTTAATTTAGGTGATTAGGTTATCGTCTGGGTATTTCTTTTTCAGTTGGCTGAGTCTGTTGTTCCTTGAGCTTGATGGATTTGAGGCAATTGTAGTTATATTTGATGTTGGCGTTGAAGGCGTTTGTGTAAGAGCTGTCTGGCTGAAAGTAGAGGGAGTGATGGACTTTTTGACTGTGGCAGCAGCAGCGGGTGCTGGTTGTGTAGCCAAATATTTGCATAAGATATCAAAAGAGAATGATGGCGAGTCCAATTCAGAATCAACAAATCCAGTTGTTCAGGGGAGGCGGGAAGCTAGTTGTGATGGTAGTTATACCGGCTTGCAAAGTTTGGGAGGAAATGAAGGTCGAAAAATGAATACTGGAGCGGAAAGTACTATTTGTGAGGGACTTTGGGATTTTGGAAGGTGCCAAGACTGTAATCTGCTGTCTTTGGCTGGTTTACCGCCAGGACTGGACGAGAAAGAGATTTGTTGGTTGGGAAGTGGAAACGCAGTGCAGGATGAGCTAGGAGAGAGCTCTAAGGGTACAGTGCCTGATTCTGTTGCGGAAGAGGTTGTATTTACTCATCGTTTTCCTAGAGGCGGCAGGTCAATAAGAAGTAGAAGACCGTATAATATTTTCTCTAAACCATTGAACTCCTTGGAGAGTTGTCTTACGGCCCACTTATATGAACAGGATTTGGCAATGGAGAATTTTATGACGGGTCCACACTCGTCTCCATCTTTAAGAATTAGGCCTTTATTGATAACGGATGGTAAGCGAGTTATTAGCAGGGCAAGCTCAGATTTCCAAGCTGATAAAAGGCATGAGGCGAACACGATAAAATATAAATTACATTTGGGAGCTCCTCATCTACCGAAAAGATCAATGGAAACGAAGAGAAGACCAACTGTTTTTCAGAGAAGAGTGAAACCAAATAATGGAGGGCAATTGTCAAAAAATATCAAAGTCCCCACTGCTACAGAGAACGTTGGGCTATCTGATCCACAAGGTGATACTTGTTCAAACGATCATGTTTTGTCTTTCAATTCATTATGTCATCTCGGCTATAGTTAATTTTCGTGTGTGGTACCTTTAATTCTGTTTGTCTGTTTTTCATTGTTTTATTTGTATGGTACCTTTAATTATGCTTGTCTGTTTTCACTGTTTTCCTTTCCATCATACTATCAGGGCTGAATAATGGGATGCACCTTTTTCTGATGGGTGTAATAATTGGTATTCTGTCTACCGCTGTTGCAAACAAAAGGGAAATGGACAAATTAAACGAGCTCTTAGAGCAAAATAAAAACTTGGTTCAAGACTTGCAAGACGAGATTGAGATGAAACACATCATGACTGTGAAGGAACTAGTGAGTGAGAAAGTCAGCATTCAAGAGTCAGATGGAAACAATGTTGCTCTTGAATATCCCACGACTAGCACGGGAAAACTGGTTGATATCAAGAAGAATTGTTCGAAAGAAGATGACCAGACTGCTAAGCAATCTGAGATAATGAGTCAAATTGAGGCTGAGCTTGAAGCCGAGCTGGAAAGATTGGAACTGAACTTGAAAGGCTCTACAGTGGAAAGACTAGCTGACTTTGTTGAGGTAAATGCAAGCGTTTTCTGATCTCAATATCATTATTCTCTTACCTGTTGCATCTGTTTCTTCATTTAAGGTCAAAAAAATTTTGAGTGCGAAATACTTTAAAGGAATATGTACTCATAAGTTCACAACATGATGACATTTCTGTGCATCCATTGTCCTGACCTATTGAATATCATCTGTTTCTGTACGTGTGACCAGCTCGATCCTGATTATGAGGCGGATGTTGCTAAGGGGGATTTCAGAGTAGACACCATGACCATGATACGGAACGAAGAGTCAGATGAGGATAACCAGGGAAGCGCATCGTCCGGCCACACAGAGTATGCAAATCGTCCAGTATCACCTAGAGAGCTAAGCATGCGCTTGCATGAGGTGATTGAAGCAAGACTTGAAGCCCGCATCATGGAACTCCAAACAGCACTTGAAGACAGCCAGAAAAGAGTTCGATCTCTGGAACATTCCGTGGTCAAAGCTAAAGCATGCAGTGAAAAGGGAACTGCCTCTCCTCAGAGCGCATCTTCTCCAGATGACCGAAACAACTTTGACCAACCACTGGTGATCAATCTGGCTGGTGATGCACTAGATGCGTACAATGAGGCTTATGAAGAGATATTCAGAATGGTCAAGACAGAGGATGAAACTCCGCCTGAAATCATGTACAACAATAACAAAGGCGGGCCAAAAACAATGCCCTCCCATTGTCGGAATCCAACCAATATGCCAGGCTCGCAAAACGTCAGTGTCGAGGAAAGATCACCTTTAGCTTCAACTGAGAGGATAAACTGGGAAGAGCAGCTGTCTGAAAATATTGACGATAGCGGGGATGATGATATTTTAGGGAAGCTTTTGATACGACAGATCGTAGAGAAAACTCGACAGGGCTCCCCTCTGGTTTTGAATGCCCAGAGGATGCTGTACTCAATGGATGAATAGCAAACTTATTTTCATCAACAAATTCCTTGTGTAGCACCTGTATCAAATTCAATCTAATTACAAGACTAGACCCCAACTTCACAGAGACACATCACCAGACCTAAACTTATATTACATAACCTACCTTCTATTTCAGATTATTTACATAAACGATGCTTTTGGCCATCGAAACCGAAATGGACCAAGTACTCTATTACATAAATGAAGCAGATAAATTTAAGCTCCATTCACCAACATAGAATCTTTTAAAAGATTTACTATTGAGAAAGAAGGAGGTAGTTACAAAATAATTATTAAAAAAAACGATAGGTAAAGCAGTCGACCAATGCGAGCTTGAGCCTGGGCCCGGACGAGGATTGGACTCCAGAAAATGGAGGAAAAAAAAGAGGGTCGGCTGCTTTCCAAATTTTCAAGTCCTTACCTGGACCGGTTAAGCCCTCGCTGTACCCATCAATGCAGTCAATCCAGGAAAACCTGCTCAAGAGCTTCGGCAAGTCCTCAGAGCTAGATCTGTCAAGCGGATGGGACGGATGGTAATGGATGAAATCCGTTTAACCATTTAGTAAACGGATAAATTGATATGGATGGTAAACGGATGGATGATAAATGGATAATCCGTTTATCCATTTACTAAATGGATAAATGGATGTATCCTTTTTATCCCTTTAGTTAAATGAATGATTAATGAATGGTTTTAAATGGATGGTTCATGGGCGGATAAATGGATATGGGTCAAATTGACAAGTCTACTCGGAGCATAAGCATCACGGTCCGGTACCTCATTAGCAACGTGCTTTTATATTAGTTCTTGTATAAAAAAAAACCTCTTAGCAAAATCTCCACCAACTTTTTCAAGGAGGGCAAAAAGGTGCGGTTCATTCTTCATTGAGCGCTTAAAATTGAAGGGCTAGTGATTTTTGTGTGGTTGATAATGTCAAAGGAAACCTAAGGCAAAAACTAAGTTTGAAGAGCCGAGAGAGTAACGAAATACGACCAAAGCGTACCTTGGCAAACCCCCTGAGAAATTAGCCGCCGACTCCTCTACTCGATCACAAAGTGTAATCAACATCTGAACCTTTAAGGCAAGTCTGCATTAATGTACCTGTCAGATTCCAAACTACCAATTTTTCTTGCATTGCAGCTTTGGGCTTCATTCAGATTTGTAAAAACGATACTCTTTATTGAAGCAAAGTAACAGTTACATGAAAAACTAAAGAAAATAAAAAGCAATGGTTTTGTCAAACTTGGGGATGACTTCCAGCAGAGCCTTCAAAAGAGAGACCGAGAGCATACCCAACTGCATTACTTTTTTTTTTTTGTAGGGCCATATAGCTTGTAATAATCAGGGAACCCTTGAAGCCCGTGCGTTCTCTCGTATCGTCAATACCCTATCTTGCTTGGGGTGTAATATGATTTGATTATGTGGTTCTGCTCAAGTGACGACATTGTGGAAGTTCCTTGAATGAAACTTATGGCATAATCGGGCACTAGAAATTTTCCTGATTATACCCCTTTGGCCTCTCAATGTTGGGATCTAAATATGCCTTCCCATCATTCGCCTGTTAAGTCGCGGATGTTGGCTCTCTTTCTCTAAGGTATAAGACATTCGCGTTCAAGTGAGGCAAACCGTATGACCCAGCAGCCATCATTCCCATTCTGAGCTGGTAATTCAAAACGGCCTCAAAGAAAACCATTCCTGAGCTTCAAGATATCCACCACATTTTCCATTAGAAAAAAGCCCGGCCTCAAGAAATTCACAGTGTCTATGTACACAATAACCTGCTTGTCCTTGAGAGGATTCACTCCATTTCTGAACATGTTGAAACCACTTATTCCTTGAAACGGCGGCCCTCCACATTGCGGCAAGAAATTGATCTTAAATCTTTCTTGGACAAACTATTTAATGGCTTTTTTGCAAGTCCTTTAACCTTAAAATACAAGCCATTCTTTTGAACTCCTTTTGGGTCCCCATAGAAAATATCAAGCACCTATCCCCCCACTTCAGAATCTCCTTCTCCATTTTCAGTATTAATATCATCTTCGTCATTCTCTTCTTCGATAACAAAACTGTAAAGCTGATCCTCAATTAGAGGTGACAAAATGGATTGACCAATTGGATTATTAATGGATTTTAAATGGATTAAATGGTCCAATCCATTTAATACATCTAATTGGATTAAATGGTATAAACGGATTGAGTTGAATCCATTTAATCCAACGAATTACTTTGTCACCTCTATCCTCAATGCCGCACTAGTAACCAGAGCAAGGTGGCACATATTCTCCTCCGCTCCTGGTGTAACAACAAAAACATTTCATTTCAGGATGATTCCGTGAGTTTTTATCAGAGTTGTAAGGGAAACAAAAAAAAAAACATTTCTATTCTGAATAGGGATACATGTTCCCTGAGGTTTATTTATCTGATTTGGACGAACGGATAGGATTGGTTCCTAGTTCACACATATCGGCAACAATGATACACTTTTTGGATTTACAGAGGAATTACTTTCTTGTGTCGGAAGTATAACAAGAAGCCAATGTATAACAATATACAGATAATTCCTGTTATCAGCAGTACCCAGTTGAACGCGGCAGGGGTCTCAAAAATTGAATCTGAAAAGTTCATCCCAAAAACACCAGCTACAACGGCAAATATCGTAGCCACAAAGGTGGCTGTGGTGAGGAGCAGCTCAAATTGTATAAGCTGATTCTGAATATTGCCCTGTCGATAGAGGAAAAATTCACCGTCTCAGCATGCCAAAATTTGTGATTCTCACTAGGGTAGAAGGAAAAATATTTTGTTTCGACATTCTTACCAGCTTGATGTTGATGAAATCCTCTGTGTCATCTATGTACTCTTTGAGCTGAAAATAACCAAAACAGAAACACCTAGCAGTTAAAATTGTAAGGAGTGCAGTAGTGATGTTAATGAAACCCCCGAATGAAAATAATGTACAGTGTAGACAATTAGCAGGATCTGATAGCAAGCGAAATCTTACCGACAATATTTTGCTGAGCGTGTTGTCTATCACCACAAAATATGCTTCAAGCAACATTTCAAGTTGCTCAATGTTCTCGTCAGCATAAGATGAATATGACAAGCTTCCATGTTTGCTAGAGCCAACTATGCTGCTAAAGGCTCTCTGCAGTCTTTGTGTCCCACTTGCTGATCCTATGGGAGAAACTGGAGCTGATCTTGAAAAGACATGGCCATTATCCAAAATTTCAGTAGGAGTGTGAGCTTCCATTCTTTGCTTCTTTTCAGTCAGGTACATCTCAGCCATGTCACCGTCGTCATCCATGAGTTGTTCAATCTCATCGCGGACCTGGAAATGTAATCTTGCACTGTAAATATAAAATATTTTCATAATAGCAAAATCTGATAAATTGGAAAATCGATGATTATTATTTTATTATCCTTTTCTCGCTAACCTTTTGGACTCTTTGCGTCAGGGCCAGTAGATGCCCTTTGAATCTGCGCACACGTTCCAGATTCAGTGTACTAATGCTTGAAGCTAGTTCATCAAGAACTGGATGTATCTCCATTTCCAGTTCTTTCGCCTTGATTGAACAAATATAAACAGGAGTTCAATATAAAATACAACAAACTGTAATATCACAATAATTTGAATTTTGAACCAAGTGCCCTGCAAAAACAGAGAGTGCCACACCTGAGCATCAAGGGTCGTGCATGTGAGCTCCAAAGCAAGTTCCAATGCTCGGAACTCAAAGGGAAGGTCATCTGATTAAAAAAACAGAGTATGCTTGTTGTAAGTTGCTATAGAATACAGCAAATCTAATACCAGGAAACATTTATTCAATAAGTTTCAGTCAAATATCTGAATTCACTTGGGGAAACAATTAGCAAAAGACAAGGCAAGTATGTAAAACAATGCTTACCAGCTTGATCTTTGTTGGTCTGAATACGTTTGATCAGTTCAGACTGGTACTGAACCACACATCCGTCCAACGATTTCATCACAAGAACTTCATCTGCAGTGATAATGCACCTAATCTGTTCGAGACTGATGACGATAGCCTTCTCCCTACCCAAAATTGTGGATGGGTAAATAAACATAGGATCCAGCAATCTTAGATCTCTGGCAGGCAAAGAGCAGTGTTTCATTAATGTAGCTTTATCAAGCTCCAAAGTATCTGAGGTTCCATCCTCGCATATTCTTATCCAAGAGCGGCTTCCATGGCCTCTCTTCTTCACGGTAGGGAAACCACGAGAGGGGCCTTTTTCATACCCCTCTACACCAGCATTCCTTCTTGAAGAAGCATCTCCAAGCAGACTCGAATCCAAAAGTAGCGACTGAAAACCCTCCATTTCAGTCAGTATTCAGAGAGGAGGCGTGCAACATGTATTACAACGCAGCACCCATCAACCAAATCCAGCGCAGAGTCCAAATTATCCCAACACAATAATTCCCAAACACTACTTTGATTTCAAGACAGGTCAAAGAATGCCAATCCAAGGATTTCGCACCTGGAGTAATAAACCAGCCCCGTCCACACAATCAATCAGTCTTTCAGATTAACAAATAGATAAATCATAAGCCGCTACTCAGCGGAAATGACACATACACATGAATGCACATGTCATACACTACAGTGATATCAATGAAACTCGATTCTTATGAAGATAATCATCACTCAAATACAGGTGCGAAATCTTGGCATCAGAACTATCCAAAGAACGAAACAAGAACTCGGAATCACGTTTATTCAAACCTTTACAAGAAACTCAGATTCAAATCTGAACTACTCGTCGCCACTCTTCAAAGTCTACGATCGGATTGGACTCCGCCGACAATCTCCAACTTTCAATGGGCTATGTTCCGTACATCAGCAGTTAAGCTCCCCGCCTCAAACTAACGCACTCAAAAATCGCGTCAATCGATCACCAAGACTTTTTATATCTCAGAAACCCTAATTTTGACTCCGCAAATGACCAAAATACCTCTTCAACGACTTCAAGCGAATTTATCATTACGACTTTATTCTGCTAAAGTGCGCCTCAATGGCGCAAAACATCAGCAGTCAGCTGTTACAAAATATTTATTTATATAACAGAATAACTAACTACATGAATCAAACATTTAACAACAACATCTAACTAAATTCCTACATTTACCAACAGCATCTAACTAAAATCTTATCACCAAACTAAATCATTACAACTAAATTAAATTAAAAATTGAAAAATCAATTAAAAATTAAAATATTAAAAATTAAAATAAAATATTAAAACTTTAAAATATTAAAAAATAGAATATAAACATTTAAAAAATTTGCAAGAAATATTTAATATTTTTAATAGAAATATGAGTTGTTGCGCATTTTATTTTTTAATATATGTCTATTTCTGCCGCACAATAACACTACCAACAATATTTGTTGCGCCGCATCCCGTTGAACGACAAATTTGACACTTATCTATTATATAAGAGCAACTCCAACGCAGGTTTCTAAAGAGACCTTTTATGTAAAATTGACCCACGTGGCATTAAATATACAGATTTGTTTACAAAAGGGTCTCTCCAACCGTAGACCATCTTCTTCAAAAATATTGGGAAATGAATAGTAAATTCACATATCTACTACGCCCAACCTCTTTCTCTATACTTGCTCTCTCCCTCTCTCCTAGCAAATCCCACCGAGCTTCGCTCGAAAATCAACAAT